>VZTM01039819.1:5840-21068 GCA_013400555.1 Jacana jacana
CCGAGGCGGGGGACCTGGTCCGGCTCTTCCTGCGGCACAGCCGGGGGGAGGCCTACTTTGAGCCCTCCCGGCTCCTGGTGGTGGCCAACGCCAACGTCCTCTGCGCCCTCTGCTTCGGCCGCCGCTACAGCCACGCCGACGGCGAGTTCACGGCGCTGCTGGACCGTAACGACCGCTTCGGGCAGACGGTGGGGGCGGGCAGCGTGGTGGACGTGCTGCCCTGGCTCCTGCGCTTCCCCAACCCCGTGCGCAGCGTCTTCCGCGACTTCCAGGCTCTCAACCGGGAGCTGCACGGCTTCGTGTGCGCCAAGGTGGCCCAGCACCGCCAGACCTTCAACCCGCACGCCCTCCGCGACGTCAGCGACGTCATGATCGCTGCCGTGGAGCGCGGTGACAGCCCCCCCGAGGGGCTGGGACCCAGGGACGTGGAGGGTGCCATGACCGACATCTTCGGCGCGGGGCAGGACACCACATCCACGGCCCTCTCCTGGATCCTCCTGCTGCTGCTGAAGCACCCGCAGCTCCAACGGGACCTCCAGGCCGAGCTGGACCAGGCGGTGGGACGCTCCCGGTTGCCCACAGCCGAGGACCGGCCCCACCTGCCCCTCCTGGAGGCCTTCATCTACGAGACACTGCGCTACAGCAGCTTCATACCCATCACCATCCCACACGCTACCACGGACGAGGTGGAGCTGGAGGGCTTCCACATCCCCAAGGGCACCGTGGTCTTCATCAACCAGTGGTCAGTCAACCACGACAGCAGCAAGTGGCCGGACCCCCAGCGCTTTGACCCCACGCGCTTCTTGGACGCTCAGCGCCGCCTCGATCGGGACCGGGCCGGCAGCGTCATGATCTTCTCGGCCGGGCAGCGCCGCTGCATCGGCGACCAGCTCTCCAAGCTCCAGCTCTTCCTCTTCACCGCCATCCTCCTCCACCAGTGCTCCTTCCACGCCAACCCGGCGGAGCACCTCACCATGGACTGCGTCCACGGGCTGTCGCTGAAGCCGCAGCCCTTCACCCTCAGCGCGCGGCAGAGGCACCCCTCGCTCATCCCGCCCTGAGCCCCTGCCGGGGGGTCCCATCGCTGCTGCACCCCCTCTCTTTGGGGCAGGGAAGGGGGAGAATGGCTCCTGCTTTGCCCACAGGTGGATCTCGCCGCTGAGCATCCCTGTCCCCCTTCACAGGGCAACGCCATCGGGTCCCCGCAGCAATAAACGCCTTTGACACAGAAGTGGCTCCTCTCGGTTCCTCGTGGGGTGGTGACCGGGAGCACCATTCACACCCAAACCTCCATCCTGCACCCCCTCCGCTCCCCCACCCCAAAAGGAGTCAAACTCCCCCCCCAGGGACTGCCCCCCCCCACCTCACCCCAGGGTGCAGCAAGGAGTAATCTGCTCACCCATTGGCAGCAGGGGGTTGGGGGGGGATTTTTGGGGTGGAGATGCCCTTCCTGAGGTATGAAAGCCTCATGGGAGTTAAGGGAGGCTGGGGTGGGGAGTGGGTCCTGTTGATGGAGCTTAACAAGGGTTGAGGGACCAGTTTCTTGAGGGGTGGGAGGATGGCTCCACCAGTTTGAACCCACGAGAAACTCTTGCTGCTCCAGTCTGGGTGAAGAAGGAGGTTCAGGAAGGTTTTGGAGGGGCTTTCTCACCCCCCTTCCAGCAGATACTGCTGGCGGCTTGTGGGGTGGGGTGGAGTGGAGGGACACCTCCCTGGGGGGAGAGCAACCCAGGGAAGGTATTTCTGCTCTATGAGCCTCTGCTGGAAGCACAGAGAGGCTTTGGGCACCCAACAGCCAGCTCTGGCAGCGGGCATGGAGCTGCTTTGTGGAAACAGGACACAGCCCATCTCCAGAATGAACCTGTTCCCCCAAATTCAGCTCCTTAATGACATCTGGCAGCGTGATCTGCAGCTGTGAACAGAACACGTGAACAGAATGAGCAGGACTCAAATTCCTCCAAGGCTCAGCACAGAAATGGAGTGGTGGCCATGCCCTGCTGAGCACCAGGGCTGGTGAGTTCCTGATGCCACTGCAGTGTCCCCTGGGCTGCTTCTGTGGGCAGTCCATGGGACCCAATGTCACTGTGGTGTCCCTGCCCACCTCTGAGGGTGATTAATATCACCGAGCCTGATAGAGACAGGGATCAGCAACAGCTCCATGGTACCCGGGTCTGAAAGCAAATGCAAGTTTCCTCCTCTTCTGTAGACACATGACAGTGAAAACGTTCCTCAAGATGCCCTAAGACAGAAACCAGCAGTTCCCTCAGCATCACAGACCGCCCCTCAGAGCTCTGCCACCCAGCCCAGGGTCAGCTCCAGCTTCTATACTGCTTCATCTCCAGCCCCTACACCCAACACCCCCTGGAGATGCTGAGAGGGCCAACTCCTCTGCTCCTGGACGGGTGGCCAGCCTTCAGGACTGCGGGATGGTTATTCATCTCCAGGATCACAGAATGATCTGGGGTTGGGAGGGACCTCTGGAGCTCATCTAGATGATCAGAGATCATCTTCAACTTCACGTTAAGAGGACATTAAAACAGAGGAACGAGCAGGGGAGTAGCCCCGAGGCCCCAGCTCTCCTCCTTGAGCCATCTCAGCACACCAGGACGCTCCCAAGGTCATCTCATACTGTAGTGCTACTGGTGGCACTGGTATGGCCCTGATGCCCATGGTCAACAGGAGCAACAGCCCCAGACAGCCCAGTTCCTAACCACCCTCATATTCTTTCTGTAAAGAAGGCCCAGGAGGAGGGGGAGGTGCTGGGCTAAGGGAGAACATCACGACACGCTCCTGTGTCTCACGAGGGCTGAGCCATGGTGGTACCTGCCTGGGGTCCAGCAGAGGCATCGGCCACCAGAGCACCCCACCTGCTCCCCCCACCAGCCCCTGGACCTCCAGGGAAGAATTTAAAGGAACTTTAATAAATAAATTTAATAAAGGAACTTTAAGTCCAGGCTCTCCAAGCCCAAAGCGAGAAGACTGGGGTGTCTGCTGTGGCCAGGGCCCGGGATGGCCGCAGGGGGAGGCCGTGGCCTGCAGAGCCCATGGCCGCAGCTCCGCTTCCTACAGCCCGGGGCAGGAATCTGCTCCCAGCACTTACTGGAGTGATTTTGCAATCCTTTGACCACCTCATTTCTCATGTTTAAGGAGAAGCACTGCCAGTAAATATCATTATCTTATTTTTTATTTTTTTTTTCACTCTGGATGCTCGGAAAGGCGTTGTGTCCTCACAGGCCCCCAGGCCCAAACCCTTCCCGCTCCCGCTGCGTGAGGGCAGCCGTCTCCGTGGGCAGGTACCCGCTGCCACCCCCCAAAATGCTGGAATATGCTCATCCTGATGAGGCAAAAGACAGGGAGGAGCCCCAGCTGCAGAGGCCAGCCTTTCCCCCAGCAGAAAAGCAACCAGGGCCTCAGGGCTCCGGCCCCGGCAGAGCTCGGCTGCAGGTAGGGCCCAGGAGCCGGGACAGAGCGGAGCCTCCGAGGCTCTGCCCAAACAACTTCAGTGTTAAAACTCGATGCAAAAAGCCTTTAACTGGGGTGGGGGCCGAGCCCAGAGCAGCCCAGCAAGGGGCCGACTTCTGCAGGGGGCTTAGGGGTAACAGGGGGACCCTCCGGAGACAGTCTGCCCCGCACCCTCCCGCCTGCCCCCGGGGTCCTGAGCCTCTCTCAGCTGTTTGCTCTGGAGAGAGCAGAATTCTTGTGAAAACAAGGAAATCTCTGGCGGCTGAAGCTGCTGAGATCATGTTCTCACATCCCATCCTGCCGCGGCTGCCTGTGTGTGCAAAACCCCGCAGCGAGCTGCCATTGTGTTCAGTCTCACCCCCCCTCTTCTTTCCTCCCCCATTTTAACCTCAATTTTCTCTTCACAGCGCCAGCATTTCCCCAAGGGCAGCTTTTTCTCCGATTTCACTGCCTGCCCTGCGCTCAACACCCAAGCATCGGCCAAGTCAACTTGCGTCAATGGGAAGAGGAGGGGGAGCCCGCTGCCCGCATCCCCCCCACCCCAGGTTGCCCCCAGCTGGGTCCCCCCAGGTCAGATTTTGCCAGGGAATTTCCAAGGACATCCAAGTGTCATTGAACCAAAGAAAACTGGGTTTAGCAGAAATAAGCTCAGGGTGGGAGGGGGAACAGCCCTCCTGTTCCGGGGAGGCAGGCACATTGACATTTCCACCCCAGTCCCAAGCCAGCAGTTTCCCAGCACAGGGGAGAGGTGGTCACAGCTCTGGTATGTTCCTTCTGTTGGAAACCCACCACAGCACTGAGTTTGCCAGGTCTCAAATCCCTGTCCCAAGCCTGGGGGCAATGCTGGTCCCCTCTGGGATGGCCAAGCTCCTCAAAACCATCTTCCCAACTGTCCCCTAAGACCACTCAATCTCCAAGTTAACACTCAAATATCACAAAATGTCCCTTTTAAGAGTCCTTCAGAAGGTTCTGATGGTCCAGGAGGCAGAGATTCAGGCAAAGTGACAGGGTCCCTACATGCCCATCCCCAACTCAGTAACCTCAGGTGTCCCCAAATCAAAGCCCTGCCCCTGTGACTGGTGCCACCCCACACAAACCCCTTTCTCTGCTGCCAGGGCCCTGGACTCTCCAGAGCAGAACTTGGCAGGATCCCCCTCGATCAGCGCCAACTCCTTTCCTTGGGCAAACCAAACCCTTTGGGGGTGACCCCATGCACTCAAGGAGGCCACGATTCCACCTTGAGGAGGCAATAAAAGCAGAGAGAGAGTCTTCAGAGCCACGATTCACCCACAGGTAGGTGTGTTCCACCATGAAGGTGACGAGCAGCTCCAGGAAACTCTCCTCTCTCCCCCTGGGATGAGCCCAAGGTGTATCTGGGTGGGAGTGGGACAGTCTCTACCAAAACTGTACCAGGCAAATTAATTCCTTGTGGCCCCAGAATGTGTACAGCAGAGGTGGCTTCCAGGAATTCCCACTGTCCCTGGGGATCAGCCTGAAGCACCTTCTTCCCTGGCAAACAGCTCCCCCCCCCAGCACAGGGCACAGCAAGAGCCCAAGGGCCAACTGCACATTTTATTGCTAAAAATAATAATAAATCATCCCCGGGTGCTGTGGAGTTCCAGTTCCAGTTCCAGTTCCAGTTCCACAGCCCTGCCCCGTCTCCACATCCCCCTGCGAGCTGTGCCTCCAGAATTAAACCATGGGAATTGGTCACATCCTCCTCACCCCCAACAAGCCAGGGAGAACCAGAATGGAAAAGGTTCTTTTGACTGTTATGGCATGAATTCCCAGAGATCAGACGGGAAACGGCAAAACACAGCCTGTATCTGCGCTCGATGGGATCTGGGAGTTGTGTTGTCTCTTAGAGAGGCATTAACAAGGTCCCAGCAGACAGAAGACCCAACAGGGCAGAGAACCTCCCTCCCGGGACAGGGACCACACACACCAAGCCCAGGTGGGAGCCAAGGGCCAGACCCTGCTCTTTCAACCCAAAACTCAGGTCTGTTCTTTAAAAAAGCACCACCAAACCCCAGCCCACCCCAAAAGCGATGACAGGCGGGGAAAGGCATTCACCAAAAGCGCAAAACTGAGTAATTTAGAAAGGCTTCACCCGGGGGGAACGGCCTGAGAGGGAACAGCAAACGGGAAGAATCGCCATCGTTAACCACCACCTTCTCCAGGGAAGCAGGTTACTCAGGCTCAGAGACAGAGGAGGTTCTGGTCACATCCCCGTTCACCTCCTGACCACACCAAATGCCTCACCCGCCCGAGAAGATGCCCTCAGCCTCTGTGGGTAAGGAAAAGGAGATCTGGGGTCTTGGACTTTCCCCCTGCAAAAGGGGAAGTCTTTAAGCTCGAGCCACCCCCCTGCCCCTCCCGAGGCGAGACCCCAGCAGGTTAACACACGTGGGTGAGGGACTGGAAAAGCTTTGTTTGAGGAAGTATTTTACTCTCACGGTGCTTTCACTCGACGCGTCACAAACAGCACACGACACGGCAAGAGGTAAGGAAGGTTAAAACCCCAGGGCTGGAAGGAGCCAGCTCCCAGCTGACACCTGGAGGAAGGGCAGGAAACCAAACGCTCGGGGAGAGGCCCGCAGGCAGCCTCTGCTCCCCACGTCCAGCAGCCTTGGGCACGCTGGCTTCTGCCCGAGCGGGCGGCACCTTCGCCTCCTGGGTGTCACCTCGAGCCCAGAGCTGGCAGAACATTCTGGGGAAGCACCAGCTTTGCTGCAGAACACCCCTGCTGCTGTAACCAGCCTTTTGTGAGAAACAGCTCCTTTTCACACCGAATTGTTCCATCTAAACCACAGCAGCGCGGTTTAGAGGGACACAAGAAGTTGCCAATCTCACGGGGGAGGAGTAGCAGCACCACCAGGAGGGAGCTGTGACATCGGAACTCCTGTTACTGACCCTGACAAAGCAATTCGCCCCTTAAAAGCGGGGTTCTGTGCGGGGAATCTGGCTGGTCCCCGGGGGCAGGTCCCTGCAGCGAGAGGGGCCGCTTCCCCCCAGCAGCGAAGCAGGGAGGGGGCTCAGGGAAGGACCAAGAGTGCATTTGGGGCATCACCACCCATTTCCTCCCAGCGAGGAAGGAAGGGCTGGCAACTCCCCTGTTTTAAGTCACTGATGTCTCCCTTTTTGGTCATCAAGGCCCAAGCCCTGGTGCCCAGGGCCGAGGGCAGGAGAAGGTCCCACCGGCTCCAGCACACACAGCACTGACCACGGTGGCTCCACACTCCATCCCACCTGAACCCCCTCGACAGACCTGCAATCAGTAGTTCAACTGACACAATTGACACACATTATTAAGAGAAAACAGTTAATTAATTAGAAAAAAAACCACCCCAAAACATTGGCTGCAAAGTTGCTCAGGAGTGTGCTGAGAGCTCAGCAGCCCGAGGCTGTGAGACAGGCAGCGTTTGTGACACAAAATATACATGTGTTTATATAAATAGGTATATATTTCTATATCACAAAGCATACATCTCACATATATCCAGGACAGATATACCACCACAAGTATTTTTTGTATCACAAATTCTCCCCAAACACCCCGGGTTTAGGACTTTGACATTTTTTAGGAATTAAAATCCCCCAGCATCCGCAGTGCTGTCAGGAGCCTTATCCCACCGAATCCCACCAGGATCCTTTCCTGGATGCGCTGACGAAACCGCTGCCTGTTTGCTTTTGTTTGGTTTGGTTCTTTCCTGTAAACTCTTGTGGCTTCTCCCCGGAGTGCAATCCAAAGCTGTGCTGATCACAGCCCCCCCTTAGCTGGAACTGCAGTCTGGGCAGCGCGGGGCGGAAGGAGCCGCGATGGATTCACTCCTGGCAGACCGACCGCATCTCCTCCAGCTCCCCCTCGCTCTCTGCATCCTGGAAATGCAGTAAGAGCACAGAGAAACACACAGCCTCACTGAAACCACCGAAAAAGAGAGCTTCCCTTTCCTTCTCCAACCCCACACCGGGTCTGCAGACACCCCAGCCTTCCAGCTTTCCTCCCCACGCTGCCTTTGAGCCCATTTAAGGTTTCCAAGCAAAACAAAGAAAAGCGAGTTTCTCTTAGATTTCCTTTTGAGAGGAGCACTGACAACCAGAACAGCCAAATTCCGCCCTCTGCTCCCTCCCCAACTCCCAGCCTGGATAAATGCCTCTGTTTTGTCTTCTCAGCCTGGTGGAAGTTATTTGATTGATGAGAGAACCAACATTTGCAAAGACTTAACCGAAGCCACTTAAGCGTTGGCTTCCTCGCTCGACTCCCACTTGTCATTTCAGAGCAGGAGAGAGAATTAACTGTTCGTGCCTTCCCTGCCCAGTCTCCGCTGGAAATCTCAGTGCTTTTCTGATTAGACTCTTAGGCCTCCAGCACAGGGATTTCTTGAGGTTTTTGGGGGAAAAACCCTCTTCCTGCGTATCAGCCGTACCATTCTCACTCTGTCTGGAGAGACCTCCACCCGGCCCAGGGGTGAGGAGCAGAGCCAGGAGATTTCCTTCTACAAGAAGGGAACAAGTTCTGCTCCATCCCAGGCTCCCCCACTCTCGGCAGCAGCCAGTGGCCAAGAGGCTGATGCGATACTGGCCGCTGCCCTGTGGGTGGTAGCCCAGGCGAGCCAGCTCCTCGCCAGCTGGTTTGCCAGGATCTCTCATGTAGCTGTGGTTTGACTTTTGCCACAGCGACCTAAAAACTAACTGTGGCCTTAAAAACAGCGGTGTGAAAGTGCTGTGTGTCTGTGGAACCCTGCCCGTTCCTTCCACCAGCCCAGGCTGAACGGCAGGAGCCGCAGTTCCCGGCTCACCTTACCTCCCCCCTGCAGGTTTCCTGACAACACAAATAACACCAGATTAATATTAAAAGCTGATGTGGTTTCAGTTTCTAACGGGCAGCAGTTTGAGGGCACCTTCTGCACAGCTGCTGCTGAAGAGGAAAAGCGAAACGAGCTCCCAGCTGGGGAGCCACCCACCCTCCACAGCCCTGTCAAAGGAACAAAGGAGCTGAAATAGCCTAGATCTTAAAAACCAAAGTGAGATAAAAACCCTAGGCAGCACAGCCGAGCTTCTGAGCAGCTCAGCACAACCAGCTTCTGCCTGGGGGGTGGAGGAGCTGAGCTGGCACCAGGAGAGCTCAATCTCAGCAGCTCCTCCGGAGCCACCTGGGCCCACAGCAAGTGCCCCAGCCCCAGGACAGCCACTGAGTGCCCCCCCCTGAACTGAGCTGGCCAGGCATGCCAGTACCCAAAGGAATAAAGTGCCCCAGGTAGGTGGTGTGCAGTTGCCCAGTGGCTTTGCAGACACTCCCATTGATGAGCTGCAGCAGCACCACTCGGGCTGGCGTGCTGGACTTTAAAACTCACTCTCAGCTTCTTACTGTCTCTCATTATTTTCACAGAATCAGGGAACTGTCAGAGTCGGAAGGGACCTCTAGAGATCAGCCAGCCCAACTCCCCTGCTAAAGCAGGGCTGCATCCAGGGACTCCACACCCTCCCTGGGCAGCCTCTGCCAGGGCTCTGCCACCCTCACCCCAAACAAGTTCCTCCTCATCTTTCAGTGGAACTGCCTGTGTCCCAGCTTGTGCCCGGTGCCCCTCGTCCTGTCACTGGGAACCACTGAGAAGAGTCTGGCTCCATCCTCCTCCAACCCACCCTTCATTTTCCTGAGCTGCTTTAAGGGTTCTGACAACAGGCCCCAAGAGAAGAGAGCCCCCGCTCAGGACCAAAACCCGGACCTACAAGCTGGAGCCTCTCTCAGCAGTCAGTTCTCTCTCTGCTCATCCCCAACTGGAGGATAAAAGCTCTACCTCTTTTGTGGTAACGGGCAGCTCCGCAGCAAGGTTCATCCAGAGCGCGGCGGCAGAGGGGTTCCCCAGGTCCCGGTAACACTGAGGAGGAAAAACAACAACGTGAGAAGAGTTAAACAGGGGGAAAAACTAGGCAGCAAACGGAACTGAGCAATTACAGAGCCTGGCAACTGATAAAAAGAGCTATTTCTACCTCTTGAACCATTTGCACGGTTTCAGGCTCCTGACACTTCCTGCAGTTTCCCTCACTCACAAGGATGGAATCACCACCACGTTAGAGATCACTACAGTTCCTTTTTCTGTTGCTTGCTTTGGGAAAGGAGATGGGTTTGTTGGTTGGAGACATTAAGGTACCCCCCCGTGAAGCTCTATTTTAATCCCCATGCAGGCTCTCCTCCTCACACCGCTCTCGCTGTAAAACCTCCCTCCCGAGGGCACATCACGTTCCCCAGGCTGCTAAGGCTGGGCTTCAGCCACAAGCACTGAAACACCTAACATTTCCAGGTCTCTCGGGTCTCACAGCAGCTGTGAAACACTCTTCATGGTGAGCTCTCCTCCTAGAGCAGAGAAAGAGCCACCCCCCTGGGTGACAGGAAGGGTTTCGGTGCCCAGAGAGGCGTGGGGGCACCTGGGGGCTGGGAAATAAGCAGGGGAAAAGGAAGCTGTTGCTTAAAAAAACGAATACATAAAATCCAGCAGTGCAGCTAATCACTGCTGCTGTCACCATCAGGAGCCAACATTCAGTTTGGCTGAGGACAGAGCTGAACTCCTGCAGGGCTCCGAAATGTCACTGCTCGGAATGTGCCTGTCTGGATCTTGGTGATTTTCCTGCAGCGTGGGACAGTTCTGGGAGAGAACTCTCAGTTCTGCTGTCAGGCTCTGCATCCGGGGAGGTCAAACAGATGGGAGCCATGGACACCCCCAGAGCCCTTAACACCCCCTGGCCCTGCACACCGGGCAAAACCGGCAGAAAATGACCATAAACCACAATTCAGTTGGTTTGGTTTTAGGGTTTTTTTTTTGCTTTGAAGTCTGCCCCATGAGAGCACCTCCTCTCCTGCAAAAAATCAGAGCACCTCCTTCAAAATCACTGGAGGCACCAATAATAGTGTTAAATTCTGTCACGAAAGACGTGGCTCAAAGTGACAGAGCCTGAGATTAGGGGAAAAATCCCCAAACCAAACCCAAACAGGTACAACAGTCCTTCAGCCTCTGGGCTAACTGTGTCTGCAGAGTGTTTGGAGCTCAGTCACATCTGCTGCAGATGTGGGGAACTCTTAGCCCAACACCCATCACTCCATGTAGATTACACACAACAAACCCCCAATTTTTATATGAACTCTGAAAAATCCATTTAGATCGAGACTTGGGAGGATTCACTGCTGTGACCTCCAGTCCCAAGTCCCCCATTCTTCACCCCTGCAAGGCATTTAGGGGTGACTGTGGATTTCTGTGAACGCTGGCTGCGTTTACAGGCAGAGAGGGAAGCAATTCCGGGCGCGATCAGCACGGCACGCCGGCAGCCGGACTCAAAAGGCAGGCAATTCACAGAAACGTGGCTGATTTTGCCTCACTGAGTCATGACTAACCCCCCCCCACGAGCTGCAACGTCTCAGACAGAACCCAGCTGGCGGGAAGGCTCCTGCCCCTCTCCCCTGGCTTGTCCTCCCCTGCTCTCACCTTCCTTTTCCTTAAGGAGATGCTTATTGTGAAATAAATTCTGCACTCAGGTTCCCTGGATAATGTACTCCAGACCAAGCAGATCCTGTGCCTTGCACGCTACCCTGATAAAATCCACGTTTTTGGGACACTGGGAATTCAGGAATTTCACAGGGAACAGCTACAGCTACTCTTTGCTACGCCCACTCTGGCTAGTATTCTAAAGCTATTTGGGCTTCAAGTATTTCTAGACTCCAACTGGAGATGGGAGGAATTAAGCAGCAATTTTAACATTTAAGAGCTCAGAGGCAGTTATTCCCTCGATGCAAACAAAAGACCTCCAGAGCTCCAGGCATTTGTGGTGCACTTTGTATTTAATCATTACTCAGGACTCCCATCTGTACTGGTAAAATAGAGACAGACTTTATCCTTCCCTTTCCCCCTGACTCCCTTCCTGTGTGCATCAGAGGTCACAGGGAGCCGGGGGGTTAAGCCTCCAGCCCGTGGCTCACAGACAACCCGTGCTGGTGCTGCTTTACACAGCCTTTCATCTGGCAAAAGAAGGATGCTCCCCTGGACGACTCAAAGGCAAAACCCTCCCTGAACTTTAATGCCCCTGCAATCTGGCCTTCTTAAAAAACTATTATAATTTCATAAAAATCTAGTTTCTGGGTGGAGGAATTTGCATGTGCTTAGCACTTTACAGCCAAAGATAATTTTTTAAGATACAAATATTTCTTGCCCTGGAGGCACATGGCTGAGCTACAGCAAGCAGTGAGTGCTGGTTACCTTGGCAATGTAGACTCTTCCTGCTTTGGAAAAGCCCGGGCTCAGTTCCTCGACCTACAGAGAACAGAGAGGAGGGTGAGACGGACACCGGGGGATGCAAAGGACAGGGCTAATGCTTACATCAGGCTTATTGCACCTCTTAAAAAAGAGGAGAGGAAAATAGACACCTAAAGCCTACTTTGGTAGGCAGATGGAGCAGTGCCAGTTTCCCACAGGCTCCCCAGGGGGGTTAGTGAAGCCCCAAGCTCGTCACCAAGTGCCTGTGACCCACTGAAGGCCACCACACTGCCACCCACTGTAGTGCCACAGCAGGAGGGCAAGTGGGGAGGGTGAGCTTGGCAGCCAAGGGACACTCAGGACCAGCTCCAGGACCTCTTCTCACGCACAGTTTTAGCCCCTGGCCTACCCAGTCTATTCCACTCAGCCTTCTCCAACTATGCTGGTGCCCAACCTCAACAAACCTTCCCCCAGTTTTTGATCTCCTCCTTCCCAGTGACTAATTCCCAGTTTCCCAGCTATCCAGGTCCCTCTGCCTCCTTCCATCCCTCCATCCCTCCCCATGAGTCACCACTCTCCACACAGCTCCATTCCAGCCAGTTCCTGTAGTGAACCCCTGCTGTGACCCGTGTCCCATCTGCTCTCAAGGGTCCCCAGCGTGTTCTACCGAGATGCCCGAGCTCAGCCCTTGGAAGAAGCACTGAGGGCACAATGTTCATCCTCTTTATTGTCTTAGACCTGGCTCTGCGTGTGACAAACCCCAAGCTGCCCTTTGCCAGAGATCTCCATCCCCTGAACACCCCAACTGTGGCCGAAAGCTGGGACGGCCTCTGCCGAGCACACGTGTTGGGGGACAATCAGCTTCCAGGGGGACCCTCCCTTGTGCTTTTCAAACTCCCGGTATCTGAGCAAAGCTAAACTCAGAAAACCACAAGTTCCCGTTCCAAAGCCCAGCGCTGCTCCAACAGCCCCAGGCTGGCTTTCTCTCTAATGAAAAGAAACAAAACACTCCCCCTCGGACCTCTCTCTGAAACGATCTCACCCCTTCGGTGACAGGAATTGCCCAGAGCTGACACCCAGCACAAGCTTCCCCCTCAAACAAGTTCCTTTTGGCAAACTGCTAAGGAAGCAAAGTCAGCAGGCTCCCCCCAGCACTGCCCAGCCCAGCAGTGATGAAGTGGGAGGGCGAGGGGTTTCTCTAACACTTCATCAGAGGTGCTCAGGAGTGGTTCTCACAGGCACAGCCAAAGCCAGGCCGTTTAACTCCTTCCTCTCCTGCAGGCACTGGCACCGAGAGCAAGATGCTCAAAAATGCCACGTCTGAAATCCTTTGTCAACCAAGGAGCCTTTCAGAGGGCAGGGTTCTTACACCCCAGGAAGTCCTCCTCTTTCAAGAGCTACATAAGCAACGTGCCCCTCAAACCTTGAAGCAGTTGCCTTCAAAAGTCTGAACTGGAGGTTTGACATAACCAGACAGTCTTCTAACACACTATTCCGAGAGAAATCAGAGGGGCAGAGCACTGTGAGCATCTGTGTGAGTGTTCCCAGGGGGAGCTCACTCAGATCTTACAGACCACAGACACTCAGCCTGCAGCAGCACATCACTCCCCTGCGCAGCTTTAAGAGGAAACCAGCACCCTTAGCAGCAATTCTGACCGCTTTGGGTCTGCTTCTGAGGTGTCAAAAACCCTGTTCTCTCATCTAAATCAGAGGCTCCAAAATCTTTTGCTTTCACTGCCTTTTCTTCCACAGGTTCACGCCAGTGGAGGCGTACCCCGGAGCCCCCAGAGAGGCAGAACTGCAGTCCCAGGTGGGACTGGATGTGCCAGGGTAGGGAGCCCCCAGAGAGGCAGAACTGCAGTCCCAGGTGGGACTGGATGTGCCAGGGTAGGGATTCCCGTGCGTATCAAGCCCACTCCATTACCCGTAGGAAGTTCTGCAGCGCCTCCTGGACCGTGGCTGTAGGAGGGGCTTCAAACAAGGCAGATGCTGTCTTTTTCTCGAGCCATCCCAGGTGGGAAACCTGCAGGGAGAGGGAGACGGGAGGGTCAGACCCCCCCAGAGACACAGCACAGGCAGAAGTACGCAGACAAGAAGTTAGCCCGATCCCTGGAGCTGGCTGGTGCTCCTGGGAGAAGGCCAGAGATCTCGGGAGCGTTGGCAGGTTCTGGACAAGCGCCCAAGCCTGGCTGCAGGGTTAGACCTGGTTTGCTTGTCCTCAGCCCCAGTCACCAGCTCGTGCAGTTCCACCCATCGGCTGCCACCCAGGCACAGCGGGATCCGTCTCTGCAGCTCAATACCCCAGGCACAGACAGCATGGCTGGGTGGTCCTGAACCCCAACCACCCCAGCTCCCAGCAAACACCCACATGGAGCCCTCCCTGCAGCTGGAACCCTGTACCAGACCCACAGACCAAGCCCTCGAGACAGGCAGGGGCAACAGAGAGGCACGGTGTGACAAGTAGGTGGCTACTGTAATCAGTTCCTCTCCTCTCATGCTCCCAGCTCCTCTCTCTCCAGGAAGAGCCAGCCTGGCGTTTCGGTGGGGCAGGGATGCACAGGGCTGTATCCTCTGATAATCCAGAATCATAGGATCATTTTGGTTGGAAGAGACCATCGAGTCCAACCACCAGCCCTCCAATACCTTCTTTAGTACGGCATACCTCCTGCCGTGCTGAACAGCAGCAGCACTGATATGCCTCCCCGTACAGCTGGGTTTGTTTCACAGCCTCTGCAGCTCCAAGAGCAGCGAGGCTGAGCAGAAAGTCCCCGACAGAACAGAGACAGGAGCTGCCACTGGCTCAGCTCCCTGCTCCTCCCTAATTACGGGTGTCAATTATCTCAGCGCCATCGCTGCAGCAACCTGTGACTCGGTTTCTGACAGCAGCAAAGTGCTTTCAAATGGAGTGAACTGCAAAGTGAAGAGTGACTGCAAACTCTTGTTTCTTTTTATTGGCACTAAATCTGATTTATGGTCTGTGCCTCCAAGCTTTTCCCTGTCAAGAAAGGGAGAGCAGCCGGCACACGCTGCTCCCGACGCCTCCAGCCCGTCCTGCAGCAGCGGCAGAGGAAACACATGCAAAGGATTACACAGATAGACTGTGTGCAGAAGCCCCTGCCAGCCCCAGAACGCCTCTGATGACATCCATATGTGCTAAAGGACTGGAGGTGGTTTGCTTTCCCCGAGTAAAGCAGAGGGAACAGTGAGCTGGTCTGCAGCTTGATCCACCCTTTGTCGTTCCACCTTCCGTGCCACCTGCAGTGACTGAGCCTGGAGCTCCAGCTCAGAGCACTTCAGAAATGAGACTTTCAGCAAAGAGCTTCCCTCTGGGAAAGAGACAAAAACCAGGGGAAAACTAAAGAGCGGGAGAGTGGCAACACCTGAGTGAAAGAGCAGAACCCAGTGGCTTTTACTCCATCACACAGAGACCGCCAAGGTCTCCTGAAGCATTTTGTTGATTCGGGAGAAAAGCATTATAACAGCAAGAGCAAAGGGCATTGCAGGGCTGGAAGGTCTCCAGAGA
>VZTM01039824.1:1162-11285 GCA_013400555.1 Jacana jacana
TGAAAAATAACCAAACTGCCCGTGGCAGTGTAATTATTAGTAGTCTACAGCACTTGCTATTGTTCTAAGAAATTTGTTTAGGCGAATCTTCAGTGTGATGCTCCCTTCGATGTGGCATTACAATTGCATTGCTTTGTCATCTTCTTTTTCTTCCTCTTTTTATCTGTCCTTGTCTGTCTGTCCTGTCCTTCACTTTACCAGAAACAAAACATCCTTTGTGGCTGTAAACTCAGTGTGCCAAATAGTTTGAATAACTGTAGCACTCCAAGAGTGAATGTAAAACATAAGCGACAGTAAATTCTTTTCAATGCTGTCCTATAACAATAAGAATTCCGGGTGTAATAATTGAGGCTGTAGAACGGTTGACCTTGTTGTTTGATTCAACCATTAGTTTGCTTGGCTTGGTTCAAAGTCTGCTTACAGTCTGTTTAACTTACAGCCAGTAATTTAGTGTTAATGATGCTGCATTCATTAACATCCCAATGAGACTTCTTTTCTTTTTCATGCTTTTCTTCAAGGGGTAAACCATTCAGTTACCTGAGTCTCTGGCTTAATACATGCTTGTATGAAGCATGGGTTATTTTACTGCCTTTGTTGTGTGCTGGGAAGGGAAGGGCCCTGAAAGCAAAGCAGCTAGTAATTTCTGTGGCTGCAGTTTGTGCTAATGCTTCAGTCAGGTGCAGAGATGAATAAATAGTTTAATGTTATAATAATGATTTTTAGCATTAGCCCTAAGAATTCTTTGAAGGTTTCATTTCATTGTTTTCAGACATACTTCCTGTTGTAAGCTCCTAAGTGGTCTTTGTTTCTTTGTGAGAATTCCCTCCACTCCCTTCACTCATTGTTCACAGACACTGGTTAGCTTCTTTAAGGTTGTTTGGTTGTTATTGTGGAATCATATTGAGCATTCTGTACTTCACATACTTCCCTGTCCTACCTTTTCTACTTTGAGATTAAAAAGCATAGATCACACAAGAGAGAAAAGAAAAAGAGACATTAACAAACAAACAAACAAAAAAAGACTGGACTTCAGTACCAAGGTTGAATCTGGGGCCTCACAGCACTTTGAGATCACAGGGGAAAGATCTGGAGTGAAAATAAGGTAGCCTGGCTTTCACAGCGCATGTATACTTTGCACGGTCTGTTAACTTTCAGAACATAATTGCATTGTCTGCTACGATTTACTGATTTCTGCCATTGATACAGGCAATTTCCAGGGGCTCCAGCTTTGTTTCAAATCTGAAATACTACTGGGGCAGTGGGGGCCAGTGTGATTAGGCTAGTAATTGACATGTATGGAAAACATACTACACACCAAGATACCAAGATAGACAAGTATGGTTTATTCTTAGGATCAGCATCTATTATCAGGGATACAGGGACCCTGCTGGCATTAGATGTCCTGCTGATGTCTTCCTTGCTGTGCCCATGGCTAAGCGTGTCTACCTAGACACCAGCTGGCTGAGCTGCCACATAAAGCCTGCTGACATCCAAACGTAGATCAGGTATTAATTTGACTTCTCCTCGTAGTTCTCAGTTGAGTGTGCTAGAGATGTCTATAGAAATCTGAGCTAGCAGCTGTCTTTAGGGATCTTGGATAAGCGTATACAGCACTAAGGCCATTGTTTGAAAGCTTCTGCTTATGCCCCTGAGTTAATCTGTGATATCAGAAGCCAAATACATGTGTTACTATTTCAGATCATTCATTCTTCAGGATGTCTTTCAGTGTGTGTCATCTGTAGGGAGGCTTGTAACCCTGATGCTGAATAAGTCATCATAAATAACAAAAGTATAGGCTGGGAAAAGAACCTGTACATTCAAATTGAAACTGTGGACAATTGTGAGCTGGCAGTCTGCAAATCTGTAGTGAGACTCAGGCATTCGTATGTGTTTTGGTTTCTAGCACCATATTACTGCCCAGGACAGCAAAGAGCCTTTTGGCTAAAAAGACTTGTTCCATGTCGAAGGCTTATTAAGGTTGAATAGGCAGTTTTACAGATTCTCGGCTAAGCTTTTCCTTTGAGGTTCCTTTCTTATGAACATTTAGTACCTATTGACATGAGTGAACTACTAGATGTGAAAGGTAACACTTCAATGGTTATTTGTGTATTCATGAAAGCCCATTAGCCAAGTTTGTTTGAGTAAAGAGCTGTTATCAGTTTCCTGGCTTTATTGGGTAGTATGGGGAATAGACACTGAAAGAAGGAAACGGGGATTGCAGGTTTAATCACCTAATACTTAGCTAACACCGAAACAGACTTCATGGTGGCTTGTTAAAAATTTCCTTTCCAAGTTATGGTCTGCACAAATAAGCAGGTGTTTGTAAAGTTTTCACTTACCAGTGATATCCCCTGATTGTTGCCTCATGTACTGAGGAGCCACAGTGAATTTCATTTATGCAGTGATACTATACAGGGCAGAACTTGAAATGTGCAGTCTGATTTTTGACGGACCGAGGAATCTGCATTAGTATCACATCTGCTGCTTCCTAAGCTCAAGGAGGAAAGGACTTGTGCCATATCTTAGGGCAAATTTTTAATGCTTTCCCTATGGGTACAGAAAAGAGAGCTTCAAAACCAAAAATATCTCTTGGTAACAAGGAGATAGTGACAGTTTTATTTGTTTAGAATAATTGCGATAGTTTTCCTATCGGAAAATTTGAAGGCATCTTGTTGCTTTGTGGGGTGGTAGAAAGGAGTGCTTGGACTTCCTTGGTGTTATTTCAAGACTAGGTAAAGGGTCTCACCTGTGTTATGATCACAGCAAAAAATTTATAGGCAGATACAGCACTGAATGTAGTGCTGCAGTCCCACCTGGTTTGGGGTTGGGGTTTTTTTTGTTGGTTTTTTCCTCCCCCCGATGTTGTAACTAGATCTGTTGCCAGTTTTTGATAAAATTCTGGTCTGGCGTTATTGGAGTCGTAATGTCCAAGACAAAGCATCTATGCACAGAGTACTGGCTGAAGAGCTCTAAGTGCCCTTTGCTGGTGGTGAAAATCACTGCAGCTTTACTTCCTGCTTTGGAAACTTCTTGTTTGGGTGTGGGCTTTTTATTGGATCGACCCAAGTAGAATAGAAGCAATTTAGGATTAGTGAACATGTTTTTCTTGCCCGTCAAATGACTCTTGGGTAAGAAATGTTTATTATGTTACTTCTCTGGTCTGTGTTGTATGCATGCTTCTTGCAGGCTGTACTAGCTGCTTTTCCCTGTGACTTCTGAGGAGGGGAAAGTCATCTGGCACGTGTTCATAGAATTTCATTGTGGAATACAGAAATACATTGTGGCTCAAAATAAACCCATCCATGGCTCTTGATACTGTAAGAAAGCTTTCCAGACCCACTATGGTCTTCATTCCAGCAAAGAAAGCAGTTGTTAGTGGCAGAAGAAATTTATTCAGAAGATTGCTATTTCTGCAATTTCAGAGTTGGGCAGCTGTGTGGGGCGACTTGATAATATGCTAGCCAGGGGCCCCATCTGTTTCCAATAAAACACAGAGGAAAAAAATGCCAGTGTGGCAGGCAGGAGCAGTTGCGTGGACTGGGGGGGCCAGTCCTAGTAGTTGTCTGTTGCCACTTCCCCTCCCTCCACTTCTTCACAATGAGCGGTGAGAGATACTTCACTTTTTCCTCTTTTCTAAGAATATTCCCTGAATGCCCTCTGAACCATGAGTTGTAACAAAGTACATCCCATAGCTGCAGTCCCGAGAAACCAAGCAGCAAGGGATCTCTTTAAGCCCATGCAACATTCAGTGCAGTAGCCACCAGCACAGGTTCGGTCCTATTTCTACAGATGAAACCTATACGTTAGTTGTAAGCTACTGAACTTCAGAAGCATTAGGAAAGAATTCTTCCCAGCAAGAGTAGTCAGGCACTGGAATGGGCTGCCCAGGGAGGTGGTTGAGTCCCCATCCCTGAATGTCTTTCAGAGTTACAGTATTTCTGTTCTCAGTAACTGATAGGGACTTGCCTTAAGGTGTGTTCAGTTGTCTGCATTTATTGCCTGTCAAGATGTTCTTCTGTAACCAAGATTTGCTTTTTCCGCTTCATAGCTCCTTTCTGCCCTTACCTTGCTCCACGATTTTCCCCAGCCCTATTGTGCCTTCAGTTCTAACAGTATCCAAAAATGTGAAGTTCCCGTTGACTGGAAAAGGGGAAACATAACCTCCCATTATTTAAAAGGGAAACAAAGAAGACCCTACTACAGGCTAGTTAGTCTTACCTCTTTTGCCCAGTGAGATCATTGTGCGTATCCTCCTAGAAACTGTGCTAAGGCATGGGTAAATAAGGACATGATTGGTGACAACCAACATGGCCTTACTAAGGGCAAATCATGCCAGACAAACTTGGTGGCCTTCTACGATGGCATTACAACATTAGTGGATAGTGGAAGAACAATTGCTGTTATCTGCCTGGACTTGTGCAAAGCATTTGACACCATACCCCATGACATCCTTGTGTCTACATTGGAGACACATGGACACATGACAGATGGACCACTCAGTGGATAAGGAATTGTATGGTGGCACTCAAGAGTTGCGTTCAACACCTTAATGTCCAAGTGGCGACCAGTGATGAGTGGAGTTTCTCAGGGGTCAGTACTGAGACTGATGCTGTTTAACATCTTTGTTGGTGACATGAACAGTGGAATGGAGTGCACCTTCAGGAAAAGAAAAAAAAGGGCAAACCAACTGCATTCTTAGCTGCATCAGAATCAGCGTGGCTAGTGGGTTGAGGGAGGTGATTCTGCCCTTCTACTCCGTACACATGAGATCCCTCCTGGAGTACTCCACCTTGAGTACTCTGGACCACTGAACTTAACGACACAGACACGTTGGAGTGTGTCCAGAGGAGGCCTGCAAAGATGATCTGAGGGCTGGAGCGCCTCTGCTCTGAGGAGAGCCTGAGACAGCTGGGGAGGAAAGAAGGCTCTGGGAATAACTTATAGCGGTCTCCCAGTACTTAAAGGGACCCTACAGGGAAGACAGGGAGGGACTCTTGATCAGGGACTGGAGCAATGAGATGAGGTAGAATGGTTTTAAACTGAAAGAGGGGAGAAGTAGATTGAATATGAAGAAGAAAATCTTTGCCGTGAGGGTGGTGAGACACTGGAATAGGTTGCGCAGAGAAGCTGCGGCTGTCCCATCCGTGGAGGGGTTCAAAGCCAGGTTGCACTGGGGCTTTGAGCAACTTGGTCTGGTGAGAGTTGTCCCTGCCCAGGGCAGGGGGACGGGAACTACAGAATCTTTAAGGCCCCTTCCAACCCTAACCATTCTGCCCATGTCTGTGGGCCAGCTCTGCTGTGCCATAGGTTACATACTCCCTCTCGTGGCTTATTCAGGATGGTACTGCCTAAGACCAATGACACTCCTCGTTCCATAGCAATGCTGAAGAAGTTATATAGCCAGTCAGTGATGCAGTTTTTTTATTGCACAGTGGCAGGCCACAGATTAGCATGCTGCATTTGGATAGTGGATGAGCTTTAGTAGATGTAATTATATACTACTGATTGAGATTTGTTTTTAATTTGTTTTAAAATGCAAATCAAATAAGTAACTGCATTTACCTTTTAGTGTTCATTCAAACAAATAAAGTATATCTTTTTTTTTTTTTTCCAACCTTAATTTCTCCTTGGAAGGAAAATGTTTCAATAATTTCATTGGTTTCTACTAAAATAATTTCTGGTGCCCACAGTGAAATGCATTTAATATGCTATATGTTTCTGAAAACATTTCTGAAGACTGTTGTTTGGTCCTTACTGACATATTGCATGCGTAAATTGGAGACATACTCTCATTCAGAAATTCTCAGTGGGGGGCAGCTGCTGCACTAACTGCCCAGTTAGCCTTATTGGTGTAGAGAACTGGGTAAAATAGGTTCTCTGCAGATATGTCAGCCATTGCTGATTAGACCTGGGAATTTGTAATGATGGTAATACACCTTTTTATTGTTTGGAGTAGAAGTGGACTGTGTTGCACTCCCTTTTGCTCTTCATTCAGATTGAATTCTGTTTTAAAAACAACCAACTACTAGGTTGTAGCCCTAGGAGCTGAGCCTTATTACTGTGCTACTCTGCAAATGTGCTGCACAGCATTACTTAAGGGTGAAACATGCAAGCTGTAATTAACCAGTCTTCACAATATTCTCCAAAGACTATGTTTGTTCTCAGTTAATTTTACAGTATTTATTTGGGTGGTTGGTAAACAGAGAAGCCCTAATGTGTGTGAGTGACTACAGAACACTGAGAGTTTATATATCTTTATCTGATGCAGTTATTCTACTTGTCTCCCATCAGATGGATGAATTAATGGTCTGTTTTGATTGGTGGTTCATTTATAACCCAGTTTTCTCTGGGGGAAGGTGGGTTAGAGTACTTAGTGATTCATGCACAACAAGAAATGCACGTCCATCTGCACTCAGGATTTGCTTTGTATTTGTATTATCCAGGTTCATTTGTTGGGTTTTGTTGTTTGTTTATTAATTGGGGGTTTTTTCACAGTCATGGGATTGGTTTAGACAGGTGCATGTTCATTGCTTTTGTTATTTGTTTCTGTGGTAGATTAAAAGGCCTCCTAGTTCTAGATGTAAACTATGGTGAAATAATAGCTCCTATACGAAGATGTTCCATGCTCATTTTAATTTTTTATCTGGCATCTTTTCGGTGAAAGTGATTGCTTCCATATATTTATCTGTCCTCATAACTCCTGTTGTGAGATAGGCCCCTTCTCTCTTTATACACTGGAAACAGCCATGGATCTCTGTATGTGACACAACATAGTTTCTGGGTGGGAAGCAGAAACTGTTTGGACCCTAAGTCCAAGACCTGGCCTTACTGCAGGGAGGGCTCAGCTGCCCAGACGTGCTAACTACTGCTCTTGTGGCTTTCAGAGCAAATTGGTTATGAGAGTTATTGATCACCTCTGACAACTTCATTGTATCCATTTAATTTTTATGTAGTACATCATCTTCAAAGCTTTGTGAGAGACTGTTAGACCCTTCAGCCCTATACTCTCTGGAAGGCTCTTTTTGCACTTTCCAGCTCAACTGTTACTCAGTCTGCAAAGAATGCAAGAATCATATGGGTAGAGACTGACCTGTGTTAATTTTTGACACCTGTTTCTGGTGATTAATTGCATACCTGTGGATCTAGGTAAGGTTGGGAAATGTAGTACTGGGATTTTGGCTGTAAAAAGACTATTGATGGAGATAAAAGGTGGGATATTGTATCTGGGAGATGCAGACAGCTGTACATCTCGCTGTTCTCTGGGGACTTTTTATAGTAAAAACCAATTAAAGGTAACTGATTCCAAAAGGGTTTTTAGTGTACATTATCTTTTGCTATTCTTAATCATGGAAATACAGTGATATTTAGTTCTATTCTTTCAGGAAGCCTCTACATCGATTACTTGTGTGTGTCTGTTTATTTTCAGTTTGAGGACACTTTGGTTCTTATTGTACTCTGAGAAGACATTTGTCTTATTCTTTCTGCTTTTTCTGGTCTGTAGTTGTATATTATACACAAGTGGTGTTTTCCTTTTGCTATTATTTCATGCCCTGTAAGGTAAAAGGGGGTGTGGAAGGAAAGGTATTCAGCAGGAAACCTCAGGTGGCCTGAGAGTCTTTGCCCTCACAGATCACTGCAGCAGCCTGAGCAGAACACTCCCTCAGCATCCTTCTTCAGCCTTCCTCTCCCTGCTTTCTTTTGATGTAGCTCCTACACTATAGTTGGAACACAAGCGTTGTAAGTAGGAGCAAAATGTGGTAAACCTCACTGCGTTAGCCCTGGTAGCTGCTGTGTGCAAGGTTTGTGTGGTACAGAGTTATAGAGAAAGGCCATCTCACTTGTAAAGAAGCAAGACAAGCTGTTGCAGTCCCCATTTTATAGTCAGAGAATTGAAAAAGATTGAGGGTGAAATGGTGAAGTCTGTATTTTGCTGACATCTGATTGATTTCAGTAAGATGTGGTGAAGAGTTTATTTGGATGTGAATGAGTGGCTCAGAGATACATATGCAGAGATAGCAAAGCATTAGAATACACTGAGAGGTTTGGTGTGCTCCCCAGTGGGTCCACCCTGGGACTGTAAGGTGAGTAGTTTGTTCCTATGCACCCAAATAACTGCCATACTAGACGGTTGGCTGATAATTCTGCACTCAATGCCAGTCATAAACACCTTTCTTCTGTCTCTTTCATCTCTGGCTACCAAACGTGAGGTGAATATTCGGTTTATGTTATTGTCTGCAGAACTCTAGTATCTTAGAGGCTGATGGCGTATGGCTGGTCACCTGCCCTCATGCCAAAAGGCGTTAGCAGATCATTGGTATGATTGTTGGCTATGCGAAGTTTTGAAGAAAAGGGTAAGTTGGGGAGAATTTGTTTCATAAGACTAATACAGGAGTTGACCTTGGTAGGAGAAGTTTATATTAAGTCTCACATAAACAGAAATTATTTCTTCGCTTGGGATTCGTTTGGTTGGTACGCTGTTCTTGAGCGGGCTGAGCAGGCAGGACATAGGTTCTGTTAAAAATTTCTCTAGCTCAGTGTCAATGGACTTCAAGTGTTGTCTCTACCTGCCCTACAGAAAACCCCTTATAAAGCGTTGTTTTAACACATTAGAGAAGAATGTGATTGTAATTGATAGAATTAGGGAAATTTAATACATACAAGGGAGCTTTAGAAGACACCGAAATCCTCAGGCTTCAGGGTATGCTCCAGCCCCAGCCATTAGGAAATAGGGGTCAGGTGGAGTCTCTCTCTGGATATCCTAGGGATTAACCTTGTCTACTTCAGTTTCAAAAGCTGGCACTGACTGTCGTTGGAGACCAGCTATTGCACCTGATTCATCCACATCGTGCGGAAGTACAAGGGCTGCAACTGTAGACCCAGGATACTGTTGTGCTTGAGTGCTCTTTAAATTGCAAACAGAAGAGTCCCTGCCCTAAAGACTTCAGCTGCAGCTCGAGTCTGTATAATGCCTTATGACAGTTCCTATTTTCCTATTTGGGGAACACATCTCATTAAAAAGACCTAATTTTTGGAAGTGTAGAGCAGGCATCAAACTTATCTCAACATTAGGTGTTCAGTGCAGAATATCAGGCCGCTTTAAGTAAATCTAAGTAAGGATTTGGGGTTTGTCATTTTGTCATGGAGCCTGAAGGAGGAAAGCTTCATTAGAAAAATCCTGCCTATGCCCATTACTTTAAACTCCAGTATTCTGAAAATCATGGTTACCACTCAAGTATATTAGCTCTTTGCATTTAATTTTCCAGCTTTTGCTGTCAGACTGGGCAGCAATTATGGCTGAGGGCCAACTGATTTTTCACGAGTTATCAAAAGTGATCTGGTAACTGTTCTTGTTTTTCCTGCATGTGAGACGTAAGGTTTTTTTTAAAAGCAAATGTTGTACCTTATAAAAGTTTGAGGCTGGAAGGCTGGATTGTCACCATTTTTCTTCAGTTGGAGTAATCTGCCACCAAATAAAAGTGTAAGCCAGCTTCGTTAAGAGCGCCAGAGGCCTCTCGCATTATTGCAGTAATCACGACACTTGCAGACTCCCTTCTCTTGCTGATTTTATTACATTGAGGAGATAAAGTTTAGGCAAGGCAGAGCCATTCTGTGGTCAAAATCAATGGACAAGGAGGGTAAGCAACTGAGATTACTATGGAAACAAATGCTGCATCCTTGAAAAGACTTGGGAGTGGTGTGGGGGAATACATGTAGCCTACTTGAGAGAGGACAATGGGTAGAGAAGCGTACTGGCATTGTGTGGGAGTGTTTTGCAGAACACAGAGGACTTTTATTGCTTGTGACAGGCAGCAAACTTCACAGGCCAAATTGTTCAGATATTACCCTCCTGTGAAGAGAGGTTCTGGAGGAGAATGAGCTAGGAAAAAAAATGGGAGTGTAGCTGAATGCAAAAAAAATGAGTGATGGATTAATGTGCTGATTTTGCTTCCCTAGGATTATACATTTGTGCTTACATTTTGATCAGTAACTTTGATAGAGATGCAGTGGTTTTAGCTCAGATTAGATAGGCCTGTTTTATAAACCCTTTTCAGTTTGAATACAAGGCTGCCTCTGTAACGGTGGTGATTAGCTATGGCTTAGGCTCAGTTCTCATAATTTATAA
>VZTM01039829.1:1470-17481 GCA_013400555.1 Jacana jacana
TTCCTAATGAACATAATCTTCTGCAGTAACCTTTCTCAATCATTGGCTTTAAAAATATCTAAACTAGGCCAGGGCAAGAAGTATAGATCTTGGCAGTCTTCAAATCTCTGGTGAACTATTTCAGGGAGTGCTAATTACAGTGCAATAGTGAGAGCAGGAGCTTCTCATCCCTGCTGAAGCACAAGTCAGCATTTGTAAATGCTTCGCTCTGACAGCTGTCTGCTATCTGTGTTACAAAAATCTCTCTTTTAATATACTAAAGCCTATCAGATAGCAAATCTCTTTCCCTTTTCCCACATTAACTGTTAAATACATGTATGCTTGTTTGCTTTGCCCACACAGCTAGTTAAAATGGTGGTCCATATGTTTATCATAGCTGCATGCATACTTAACTAATTCATCAACATGCAAGGGAAATGCAAGACCAAATGTTTCTACAGGCACCTAGGAATAGTCCGTCCCTACCATATCATTGGACTTGTTCATATTTCTATTGTGTCCCAATTTTTATGTCTCTCACATATATAGTTGATTCATGTTAAAAGACAAATTCAAACTCTTTATTTTATAAACTATTTGTTCCCAAGAAGGAAGAGTCTTGTTCAACATTTTTAAAGCTAGCTCAAAAAGTTAGCAGTGATGTCAAAGTTAAATCAGGCTTAGTTAAAGGGAAAACTAATTACTGAAGATTTTATAGTTAATGGCGATAACATGAAAAGGATCATTCTAGAAGAGCTACAAGAGGAAAAAAGCATGCTAATGTTTAAGCAATATCACTCAATGGCTAAGTGGTGTTTGATATTCATTAAGTGTGGAGGTAGCTCACAATCTTTAACTGATGAATGATGAAACTAACACTGAAGTGTTAGATTAAATTTGGGATAACTGAAAAAACTTTTAACCAGAGGCAAGCCAAAACACTAGAAAGCAAATTGAAAGACCACAGGGGAAAATAAATTGCTTTAATGGTGATTGTTAAAGGAATTTCATTACTATTTTTGTTCTTGCTTTAGGTTTGAATACATACCTTTTTTCTTTTTTTTTTTTTTTTCCTGACAGTCTAGTGTACTAAATAAGAGATTAGCCTGCCATCTTTAAAATATGATGAAAAGGAAGCAGGAATTTAAAGTTTATTCCACTGTTGTTTTACTACCCGACAGAAATAAACAACCTCTGTCATCTTGAAAATCATTGGTCACTGTAGATACAAAGACAAACTCTGTGCATTTCACTTATATATGTCCCAAGTTACCTGGCAAACATATGGTGTTCTTTATAGGAAGCTTTTATTGTCATTGTTATTGAATTCGCTGTACAACTTTCTCCTGGGAAATGACAAAGGTCCTTGGTTGTATCTTCTAGACTTCAATACATGTTTATGGCATGCAGCATAACATAATTCATAACATGAAAGAAGAAGACATAGAAGGGAAGGGGAGCTAGTGTGCAAGATGACAGCATGAAAAAGAACACAACCTTCAAAAGTGGGAAGATAAATGAGCTAGGAATAAAATTGAAAATTCAGAAGTTCCTGATTTTGACCTAATTATTCCCATCAAATCCTTCATTGGTGGTCTCAATGGGAACAGAAGTAATAGCTGTAATATAGTATGGTGAGGGGTCCAGGGAAAACAGCCAATGGACAACAACTGTTCTCCTTCTTTTCTAATCAAAGATCCCTAAATATCAAATTAAACAATTTTATTTCAGGTTTAAAATAAGAAAAATCATTATTTATTCCAACAATGAAAAGTTATATTTTTCTACAGAATGTTGCAGAAGCAAAATCTTTATGACAAGACAAACAGCAGAAAATCCATCAAGACTATTAAACACAAAACCAGCACTTCTCACTTCAAGCACTCACTATCACCTCTGTTACAAATTGCTGAAGTCTGGCAGAATATCTCAGTAATCTCAGATCGCCCTGATCACATTTGATTCACTGGACTATTCTCCCGGTATTTAGTATGACCACTGTTGGAGACAGGAATTTTAGCCTGCCGAATGCAACTGCCATATGTTTCTGAAAATAAATAAAAAATGTGTGTATCTGAAGTTGATGCCTTTCTCAGATGACACAATGTTTCATTAAAAGTGATCAGTTAGGAATGAATGTATGTTAGAAAATTATTTTGTTGTTTTAGTGTGTTTGGGCAACTCAAAACACCCAATCATTATAACTCAAATTACTTCCAACCATATTTGTACAGACTGTACACTGATAACCAAAGACAATTTTAATTATTAGACTAAGAAATATGAAGGAACTGCTCCTTCAAGTGCCCATAGTATTACAGTCTTCTTGAAAAATTAGGAAAAAGTTAAAAAAGAAACATGACTTTATTCCATTCACTTAAAGATCATCTATTCTGGAATGCAATAGGTTTCTCTGGCCTAGAAAACTGGGCTTTCCATTTGTGTTTTAAGGATACTCATCGGTCAGGAAGTAGTTCTGTTCTGAACGTGTATGGTAATGTAATTAAAATTAATAGTGTCATTGTAATACACATCAAGTAATTCATGTTTTCACTTTCTGATCTACATTTCTATCTGACATAAGCTGGTAAAAAGAATAGAACTACACTGTCAATATATTATATATATATATATACACTGTCAATATATTATATATTGTCATATAATATATGACATGTATATAATGTCAATATTACCAATAAAGTCTTTGGGTTTGCAACAAGGAGAAAAGTTAGAGATAAAGATGCCATGAATAGCTATGCTGATGAAATGATAGATAATCAACTAATTTCAGATTTCACTGAATTTCGGAAATTGTTAAAAGAGTGGAAATTTTGGCTGATCTGAATTTTGTGATGAACCAGATTATTTTAAATTTAAAACATTTTGATAAGACTATATCATTTATGAAAACCTGCTGAAGGAGTACCGGTAAAATTAATTCCCACCAAAGAACTAGACCTAGTCAATTCTGCTAAATAGAAGAGGACTGATCCATGACCCTGAAATCCAGTGGCAAGAGCTGATTCCGATCCATGTTTGTTAATGTTAGTCTTGTGTAAAGCAAAATCCATGTGACGTGCGTACTGAAAAGCACACTGCCTTGAATCTCCCCTGGGTCCTTTGTGCTCTCTTTGACAAAATTAATAATTTTTTTCTGGAAATATTGGGCATGAGGCTCTATGGGTTGTCTGAGGACACAAAACTATTGAGAGAGAGATGAAGGACTTCCTAATGGAGAAAAAGTTAAGACTGAAGGTGTTTTGTCAGTCTTACTTTTTGATATCTGCATCTCAAGAGTGCAGCACCCATCTCTGTCACCCTTCCCTCTTTTCAGGCTGCCAGTGCTCAGACCAGCTCTGATGCAGCCTGGCTGGGTAAACTTGGATCAAACTGCTGAGATGGAGATAGGGCTTGGAGTCACTTCATCAGGGCCTGCTCCTGAACCTGCTCATAAGGTTCATTTGAGTTCAGGGCCATGCCATTTGTGCTTGCATTGGCTATGTTGCACATATGCCTGTACCTTACCAATCCTGCTCTGACTCACACTGGAGCAGAGACCTAGACTGGATGTGGCAGCTCATACACAGGGCAGATTTTCTGAGGAAATCAGATCACAGAAATAAAGGAGGACAGTGTGAGGTAACATCTCATCTTAACATGAGGTTAGGATGAAGCCAGTCTTGGATATTTCTGGCATTTTCAAGGTATCAGTTCCTGGATGTACAGCAAGGAATGTAGAAGCAGTAAGAGTAAAGGTCTGAATTAGGGTTAGTCAGATTTCTAATTTTAGTGACAATCCTAAGGTGATAATTAACTAAGGTGAATCCTGTGGCCCTGGATTTAAAAGGTTTGAGGCTTTCTGGGTGATCTAGGGCTCCAAGAGTATTCATCTCCAAGTGTTCTTTTGCTTTGCTGGTGCTGAAATTGAGCTAAGAGACTGGAGGGTCTGTGATGGATGGAAAACACTCTGAGAGCTTCCCACTGAGTGCTTCCTTATACAGAAGAAGGCTTGTATAGAGCAAAATGCTAAATTAATGCCATTGATCACTAAGTGCTTTCATCATATCTGATCACTACATAAGTAAAATTGGGTTTCACTCTATAAGGCTGCAGATGAACTTGGAATTAATACATGATATAGCATGATAATGTGCTTCTTAAAAAAAAGTAATTAATTCTTTCAACAATTTATTTTGAAAACATTATTTGAATATTTTTAGCTAAAGTTCTAGATATTTTTCAGCAAATATTTTTTTTGGCCAATAGGCATTTTCTATTCAGAAAAGATTATTTTTCACTTGAAAACCAAAAAAAGAAAGGAAGATTTGAAGATGGATACAAAGAGTTTAACAGCTAAAGGGTCTCAAATTAAAATATAATTTAAAGTTGAAATCCAAATCTGTTTTTGTTTCCCAAAAAATGTAGCAAAGAAAAAATTGAAATTTGGACTTGATGATCCTTGTGGGTCTCTTCCAAAACAAGATGTTCTATGATTCTATAATTCTATGATTTTATAAAACAACTTTGAGAACATTTGCATTATACAGTGTTTGGTTTACCGAAAGTATATAAGTAACATTTTATTGCTCTTTTTTTAACTGTAGCTGAATTTGCAGTCCAAAATTACTAATCATCTGAATTGTAACCTTTCTTAATTAGCCCATAAGTAACACTTTTATAGCATTAATCTAATTTAAAATCACATTTTTAAACAATTGACAAAAGGCTCACCATTATTCAAAGTAATGACAAAAAACCCACATTGACCTAAGTCCAGCTAACGTAAAGAAGTCTAATAAAATCTAAAGTAAAAAGCAACTGTGGACATTACCCAAAGACTACTGCAGTACATTTTCACACATGACTAAATTAAGTTCTGCTAACATAAGGAGTTATAATACACTAAGCACAACATCTGAAATTAAGATGTTGTCCTGGTTTGAGGTAAAACAAACCAATTTACTGCTCAATGATTTTATTTTTTTAGCTGGGCCTCTTCTAACTGACTGAAGTCTGAAATTAACAGCATATTGTTCAGAAACTGTTCACTCTCACAGTGATAAAACCTGATTATCCCAAGCAATGGTATGCTTATACTTATTGCTAGAACAACCAAGATGAGGTCATGTCGTTATTTGACCTGTTGGAGGGAGCGGAAAATGTACAGAGGTCACACCTTTCGGGAGGAGCGAACTGGACAGGTGACCCAAAATTGACCAACTGGGGTATTCCATCCCTTCTGCATCATGTTCAGTATAAAAGCTGAGGGATTAAAGGGTCAATCCACTTTCTTTGATAGCTGATGTCCAAGGAGGACCCTGTCTGTTTGTCTNGATGTTTAGCTCATCAGTCAACGCAAGGTTTTGACAAAAGTCTTCATGCAATGAGGGTAGTGTGGGCTTTTTGAGCGGAGAGAGTTTTCAATATGATAGTTCACATCTATACTACATTGTGGAGTTTAGTTGGTTGGGAGCTACAAGCAGTCACTAAGAATGCATAAAAATGCTACTGAGGCCCCAATGCAATGAACTGACAGATACAACTTTACAAACAGCATGTGTCAAAAGGGGTTGGGTTTTTCTACTGTAAAATTTTCCATTAGAAAATGTCAATTCAGTAAAATCAACTAATTCCACAACAATATACATTTAATTGACACTTCTATTGAAAAACTGTACATAAGATTCACTTCAATAAGGTCCAGGACCGCTGACTTGGACAGGGATATTCCATACCATATGACAGTATGCTCAGTATATAAAGCTGGGGGAAGAAGAAAGAAGGGGGGGACGTTTGGAGTTACGATGTTTGTCTTCCCAAGTAACCATTACACATGGTGGAGCCCTGCTTTCCTTGAGATGGCTGAACACCTGCCTGTTTGATGGAAGCAGCAAATGAATTCCGTTTTACCTTGCTTGCACATGTAGCTTTTTCCTTTATGTACTTAAATGTCTTTATCTCAGCCTATCAGGGTTTTTTTTTCTTCCTTTTTCTCCCTCTTCTTCCCACCTTACAAGGGGGGATAAAGGGGAAATGAGCAAATAGTTGCATGATCCTAGTTGCCGTATGGGGTTAGACCATGACAAATTCTGTTTGGTTCAGAAAATGTAACTGTCAAATATTACAAGTGTTGGAGTTTAAGAAACTATTGTTCCATGCTTTTTGGAACATGAATTATGCCTAGAGGAGAAAAAAATAAGACTGCAAGAAAGCAGTAGTAGGACCACAATAGTTTATAATGATTAATGCTTCTGAGTGTTTGGTTTGGCTTTGAAAGTGCCAGTTTCTCAGGAAGCGATGGGCCATATACACCAGAATTTCTCTTTAACATGTTGTAAACCTCTCCAGGCTCCCTACAGCTGACACAGCCAAAATATTTTAGCTCTTAGTTAAGAGATAAAGTTAAATAAATAGGCAAAGTTAAGTAAAGTTTATCTCTTAGATAAGCAGCAAAACAATTTACCTCTTGGACTTCAAGTAAGAAGCAGATAAAAATGCAGTACAAGGAACTTGAGTATTGCTTTTCATTCTGGTAATTAAACACAGTTTCAAGATCCATTAACTGTTTTTCAACCCTATTGATTTGTGGTTCACCCTTCTTTTCCCTCTCCCCCTCAGTGGAGTTATAGACGTTTTTAGAAGTTGTGTCCATAAATTTCGTCACATCTATACATTTAGGTTTTTTCAGTCACCTTTTACAGAATCCTTTGAAACATTCTATACAAACCCTATATTTTAAAGCACTAAATACCAAGTCAATATTCACTGAAGGCAACAGCAATGTGCTCCATAAACATCTTTTTACAGAGTTTGCTGTTTGCCTCAGAATGTAAGCTTTCATGTAAAAATAAATTCTCACTCCTTTTGGCTGTAGAAATAGCCTTCATTCCCCAAATCAATAGATTTCTATCTTGTTCACTCTGCAGTCCAGAAAGACTGAACAATATAACACCTGCAGAGGTGTGGATGTCTTTCATCTGAATAGGATTTTAACTTCAAAGTCAGTATTTGACTCTTTAAATGCTTAGGGCTCAATTTTCAGTTTGTAACAAACTGCAGAGAGTCTGTGACAAAAATCACAGTTAAGTTTCCAGTTATTCCTGCTTCAGCAGGATACCACCTGATACCACTTACTTCCCAATGTGCCTGCAGGGAACTACAATCTCACCACCTCGATAAGCACCCCTGGGGAGCAGCTCTCTGTGCAGCTTGTACTGTAAAGCCAGTCTGACAGGGAGAGACTGAGTTCCTTCCTTCAGCCTCTTTGCTGCACAGGTCTGTTGAGGGAATTACAGCCTTCTCCTAAGGTTCACAAGATGATTGAACAAATAGATTACTAGGTGGTCAAACCTGTATTTTTTACACACAGCATCTGACACATATGTGAGATGTTACGCAATCTCAGAACAAATAATAAAATGTCTTTGTTTGATTTGTTTTACACAGGTCAGTGAAAAACAAATCAAACTGAACTGCATGAAAATGAATTCTGCCCTTTCTTCTACACAGATCTCAAGTCCCAGCCATAATTATAACCATTTTTACAGTGTTAGAGACTCACTGACTTTTAATGGAAAATATTGACAGTCATTCAATACTAGGAAGCAGTCTGCCCCCTTATGAATTATAATGACAAACAGCCTCCACTCTTCTCTGGTGGAAACACTAATTAGAACAATTTTGCTTCGGTTTCACACTTAGGATAAAAGTCTTTTCTATAGACCTTCTTGTAAAATAAAAGAGGCTACATTGACAAGCATGTGCATATCTATTATTTATTGGAAGACATTTTTGCAAGCACTTAAGATTTTTAAAGAAGAAAACATTTGAGACAATATTTTTAAATGTAATATTAGAACTGCAAGGGAACTTTCTAAGAGCACTGCAAAATAAATAAAGCTGAGATTGTGTCTTGGATTCCAAGTGATACAGATAAGTACCTGAAGTGTGAGCATATGCTTATGCTGTCTGAGTGTTTAGGCTCCATTTATTCCCATTTTCCAGGATTGTTCACATCTTGTAGATCTTAATTTCTTTAGGCACCACAAATTAACCTAAAGTTCCTTGGACCAGTGACCCATGCAGACTCTGGGGAGTGCCCCTGCTCTAAGAAGACAGGCATTTACCTCCATTTTGCTATGCACAGATAAGGTAGTTTTGCTGAAATCTGTGAGCGGTGGCTGAGGGGTTAGATGCATATCCCCATATTCCCACACAGGATATAGAAAACCTGAGCACAAGGTTTTGTTCAGCCTGAGTAGCATGTAGTCCCAAAGCACCACCAAACTGTAGGCTGACCTTGGCAAAGACCACAAGAGTGACTTTTTGGTCAGGACAGGCATTTCTGTAACTATAAAATCTGTCATGTGCTACTTAACTTTTTCACACTTTACACAGCAAAAGCTGTATAAGGAACATAAAGAAAACGTAAAGCAGGGCTACAACTTTTCTTTTTTTTTTTTTTTAATATGTAACTTGAATAAATTGCTTTTCTCTGACATATTTTTGGGAGGCTTCCAAAAGCAACTCTTAAACAACACTAGCAGTCTTAGAAAGTCCTCAAAAAGATAACTCATACTAACTAAATTCATAAATTCATTAGGTTGATTAGGCAGGGTTAGCCGACATTTCATGCAGATCTCCATATCACAGAGGATGTAGAAAAGATAAAGAAGGTTGTATGAATATAGCTGGATAGACTCCAAGAATATAAACTTAAATATGTACCAAGAAATTAATTCTGCTAAATTTTGTGCCTGTGCTTTGAACATGGTGATGGAAATAGCACTCTTCCAATTAGAAATCTGAACAGGTTGAAAATTTTAGGTATGAAAATTAATATAAAATATTGTGTCCCATAATAAAAATAGTACTAATCTTCACAGAAACTTATGCTTTCAAGTAGTTGATGACATTTTTTTTTTCAATAATTTCATAGCATAATTTTGAAAAAACAAGTTTTGCTGCTGTGGTGGGCTGACCTTGGCTAACTGCCAGACAGCCACCCAGCCACTCTCTCGCTCCCTTTCTTCAAAAGGACAGGGGGAGAAAAAAAGATAAAAAAGCTCTTAGGTTGAGATAACACCAGGAAGATCCTCTACCAACTACTGTCACAGACTTGGGGAAAAAGTATTTAATGTCTTAAAAATTAGAATACATATAGATGGTGAGATACAAAGAAAAGTTCCCTTCACCCCTTCTTCCTGGGCTTAGTTTCACAGTGCATAACAGTTCCCCTGCCACTCCTTCCTCATACTCTTTCCCTGCTCTCATATGAGCTCCTCTCCATGGGCTGTAGCTCCTGCCATCAGCCTGCTCCTCCGTTGGCTGCAGGGGGATAATCTGCTCCACCTCAGCTTCTCCATGGGCTGCAGAAAATCTTGGCTGTCATCTGGAGGACCTCCTCCCGCTCCTTCTTCACTGGTTTTGGTGTCTGCAGGATTGTTTCTCAGATATTTTTTTTCCCCTTCACTTTTCTCCCTTTTTCTCAATCTTTTCTACAGACTGCCATACAGCATTTTGTCCTTTCTTAAATATATTTCCTGGAGACACCACTAGCATCACTGATGGAATTTTCTGGAGTGTCCAGTGTGGGGCATCCCCTGGCCTTTTGTCACAGAGGAAAGCTCCCTCTCTCCTACCAACACCTGGACACGTACACCCAATATGCCTCATTCCTGAAAACCAGAAAATAGTTTTCAATTCACATTTTCACTTCAGTAAAATCTCAGAAAATTTTACATCACGCTGAAATTTTCTTGCTTCCTTGCATTTTAATGCTAACAAAATTGCTTTTTTCTTTTTCCATTTGTCAAAAGAAAAAGCAGATTATTTTTTTCTGTCTGTGATTAAAAGAACTATAAAATTAAGGTTTAAAACCCTCTATGCATTCTATTCTGTATTCTGCAAAAGTTTCTAATTAGCTCATTGGCTGAAGTGGTAAGATTCATCAACAAAAGACAGGGTGGTTTGGTATTTTGTTTTCCTAATTAGAAGCCAAAAATCTTTAGAACATTAACAAACAGAAATAGATGTGGGATATACCTAGAAGGTACAAGAAGCATAAAACTCATAGCCATTGGATTATGTAAAAGACAAACATTTTTCAAAATGCATTTTTAGAAGAATGAGTCATTAGAGACTAGAAACATTAGAAACAACATTTTCACTCTGTCTTTATCGGCAAATAACATAATTCTAATAGCGTGTAACTCTTTTTTTCTAAGTACAAGAGTAATTAATAAGTTAGGACTGAGCAGAAAATTAAAGTACCTGATGGTCTGTTTATTTCTGTGACACTAATAGCTCCAAAAGTGCCCCATCTTTGTAAATCTTAAATCAAGTACACACTGTTTTGCTATTTGTGCAATTAATAGAATTAACTTCAATAGAGAATGACCTAAAAATAATGCTGTTCTCAGGAACTTGAAGGATGAAAAGCAATTCGTAAGGAATTGAAAATCAAAGACTGATGGAGGAAAAGTTTAAAAATTACAAATGCAAAAGAATTCATCTTCGTGTCTCCTCCTGTGCCTGATGATGCATTTCAGACTGATTTTAGAGGTGAAAAGCTGCAGTAGCTGACCTTGAAAACCTAAAGGAAAGTCATATCAGTTTTCCTTTCAGCCATGTGTCAAATAGGATCAGTTCCTAATTCCAGACAAGGTGAGGAAGTTGTTTTGGCTACAATGCATGCAGACAGTCAGTTATTTGGGAAGAAACAGTAGCATTTGTGCTGTATTTTTAGTGTGTCTGGAAGAGTGCACAGAGGAACTGTAGTCTATAACTACAGCCTCTTCAGTAATAATGCAGCTAATTAATAGCAATCCATTATGTCGTTTACACTATATAAAATTTAACTTTTCTTTCAGGAGCCAGATGCACCATTCAATAATCACTTAGAGCAAAAGGGGTTTACACTTTAAAACCTCAATGCCTAAGTTCTAGCTGATCAGCATTGTATGACTTCAACATCTGTGCACTCCAACTGGTTCCAAATGCCTTTTTTTAAAAGCTGGGGTTTTCTAAACTGCATGTATTTGATTGGAGCTGTAGAGGCAATTTAGCAGCAACCTTACGCTGCTATTTTTAGTCTCACTTTAGATTAAAACTAACCTTCTTGTTCATTCAAGTGAATCTACACCACTGGATTGATTATAAATTGGATTACTGACAGTAGCTACTGTTTCACTGGCAATGCTGAAGAACTAGAAAGACAGAAAGGGCAAGATTTGCAAAGTGGACTTGCATGTGTGTTTGTCTTGTTAAGTGATACTGTCAGTTACAAAATCCAACTTATTTGCCACCTACAATCATAATTTTCTGTTTGTGCAGTGAATGATTGAACAGATTTTATGCTTAGTTTAAAGCTAAGTTTGAGTCTGATTTGCAAAACAACCACTCTTTTTTTTTCACTTACTACATACTCTGATTCTGTAGGCATTCTCAGGGCTTCTGAATGCATAAATAGTGCCAAGAAACTACTTCTCAATAAGTAATTAGGGTTTGTATACAAAATATGGAAGATCAGATGAAATTCCTTTCTTTAATCTTTGATCTGGAGTATGAATTTGTACTTCAGCTTCTCACATCTTCCTGTGTAGGTAAGGCAGCACAGGCAGCAACTTATTTATTGTTATTCTGGTCTGCTTGGTGCATGTTAAAACACTTGCTTTGCCAGAAAATAAAAATGACTCTGTGGACCGATGATTAGCACAATCACCAGTCCTCCAGATCCTTATTAACATCCTCCTTACTGCAGAGAAGTTTAACAAGAGAGACTGCCACGCCATAATACACCTCAAAGAGACATATACTCAAATCACGCATAAAATCATGTTTCACATAACTGAAATGAAAATTAAAATTAATAGAATATGGCAAAATATATATTTTTTTAATTAGGACAAATATTTAGCAAGACTATTCAGTGTCCAAAGCAAGAATACTATTATACAGCTAGAAAGACTTCTCTCTAAAAGTTGCATGTCTACTTATTGGAGTAATCAGCTAGACTCTGCCCATGTGATGTCCTAGTAGTTAGCATAGAAGACTTACTAGTGAGCATATGGATTTACCTGAGCCTTATATCTTGGTGTCTACCTTCTTCTGTGATCATAATGCATTTATCCCTATACATAATCACATCTTTGAGGGCACTACCAGGCTTTATTTTACCTGTCCAGCCCCACCTGTAGCCCATCCCACCACCCATGAGCCCTGTGGGAAAGTAATGAAAGGTCTGCAAGAGTGACTCACACCTAGATTATTGGAAAACACATATATCACACTAATTGTTGTTTAGTCTTATGTGATCATCAAGTAGAACATCTGCACTTTGACAATATAATCCTTAGATGGACTCAGAGACACCTTATCAAACACGCCCGAGACTCCTGCCCTGCTGTTGGAGAAGATCAAGGCACAGTGGAAAACTATGACCTCTTGAATCCCTGTGATATAGGCGAGAACAGGTTCGAACTCCCTCTCTCACTAACAAGGACTCTCTCTAGCAAAGCCTGAACTCCACAGTGCCTGCATTTCCACTTGCATGCCTCTGCCCAGCTGCTGCTCAGAGATCTCCTGTTCATGAGGTATTGAGATTCAATTTGGCATGTCATTGATGGTTGTTCCTGCCTTCAGCTTGTGTTGGCTCACACAAGCCCCATTTCAGCCTATCACAGGGTCATCAGTGTCTACGCCTCAAATGGCTGGAATGCTGGTCTCCAGACCTCTCTCTGGCCCTGCCTCCCAGAAGGACCTTGTCTCTTCTCTGTAGGTCATCTCCTGGGGGGACCCTGAGGCGCCCATATCCTTTTGCCCCTCATTGGTGCCCCTGGCTGGCTTCTGCCCAGGCCTTGCCCATGGCTGTCAATGACCCTATTAACAGCATGCTGTGCTGTCCAGTGTCTGCAGGACCTGAGGGTCTGAGACCCATGGAAAGGGCACAGCCTGTGATGAGGTCACCCTCGGCCTCTTGGCTCTGTGTTCCTCATGGAGCTGCTGGTCCTTACTGCACTCTTACAGCTTAACTGTGAGTTGTGTATCCAACAGGAATTTGCATATTTCTGAAACATATTTTTAAAGGTAGAAAGTTATAGGCTTTTTTCCATAGTATATAGAAATGTCCTTCCCTTCCCTTCCCTTCCCTTCCCTTCCCTTCCCTTCCTTTCTCTCTCTTATGTATGGCATTAGATGGATTATTTTGGCATACTAGATTAGTTTGACCATTTTGGTCTGTTAAGTATGTATTTCAGGAAAGGTGCATACTTTACAATAAAGGCAGAAGAACTGGCTCTTAAACACCAGCTAATTCCTCTATAAAATATTTGGTTATGCCCTGACTAAATTAATTAAGCCAACATATTCACTGAAATATCTCACAACAAACTCACAAACTGCAGCAATCTCACTCAAGTGATTCAGAGTGCCAAAAAGCACCAATTTAGAAAAAATATTCCCCAAGGGCTAAAATCTCAGACATACTCAGATATATGTTTATCTAAATATCATGTTTCTACTACAATCCCTATAATCAGTGCCACCTACTTCTGCTTAAAGTCATGCTTCTGCTGCCAGAAATATGCAAAGTCATTATTTCTTCAAGTCAGTAAGCTTAGCTTAGTTTACCCTGAAGCTTAGACCATCCTCCAAATCATTTTTGTCAGTGGCCTGAATCAATAGAAGCTGTCAAATACACCTAAAGATAAAATCTTCCTAAAGTACTGCTGGACATCTGACTGTGTTCCCCCAGGAAAGTTATATATCTAAAACATAATTTTCAGCTGTAATTGGGAAATCAAGGCAGGATTCCGGCCATACCAGAGTTAGAAAGTTGACAGACTCATTCTTTCCCTGCATTCAACCCTGGCTTGCCTCAGGCAGTTGCCTTATGAAAAATCATGGCTAAGGCATGCACCTTGTGGCAACAAGGTACCTAGGAATTGGGCATTGCACAGCCAAAATGCCTTCAAGGACCCAGACCTACAACATTATTTTCCCTAGATTTCTTGTTTTCTGCAGATATGCATTTCAGTGGATTGCTGAACTTCAGATGGGAGCACAGGAAATTACTATGTCCACTGAAGATTCTGATGCCTGAGATCTTTGTTACATGTTCCAAAATATCATTCAGAAATAGGCTCTGTGACCTCTGTTGGTTCCAAATTGTTATCTGCCTGACAAATGGAATAGCTACTTATTTGAAATGTTTTAAAAGTCTCTATCATTCTGTTTGTAGATCTACAGAACTTTGGGTTCTGAGTTACTCCCCCTCTATTCAAATATAAAACTTGTGTATCTGATGCTAAAATATACTGCATGCTATTGTGGCACTCTAATTAGGGGAAGAGAAGAATAGTGGCCCTTTTTCACATTTATTGCTATTTGTTTGAAGCTCTCCTGGCATTTTACAGGCCACTGACAAAGTAATGAATCTTATTTTCTAACAGATCTGCAGTTTTAGGGGCTTTGTTTGTTTAAAATAAAGGTTTATCCTTTGTAAAATAAACTACAATCACAATTATGTAAAAGAAATTATAATAATCTTTTCTGCTTTTTTCTGGCTCTTGGTTCCAACATACACAATGAAGAATCCAGATGTGGCAGAAACTTGCAAGTCACTAACATTTTTCTTTCCACTTAAACACTGTATTTTGATACACCATTCCTTGATGAAACTCAGGACTGCTGGTCAGACAATAGATACATCATGTCAAGTAGGAAACATTTTAAGAAAGGCTAGGAAATACACTAGTCATGGGATGTAAAGTTTCCAGAAGAGAATTGGATCAGAAAAAAATTATGTCCTCCAAGCAAGTCTTAAAATAGTCTTAACTTGCCAGATGTCCTCCATGAATCCTGGATATTTAAAATCGCTTTAGGAATCCAGGTTTTTCCAACTGAGAACTGGTTAACAGAGTAGAAAGCTCTTAATTTACTAAATACCTGATAATTATACCTCATCTGATCAAGCACTGTTGATTCACGGGTTTATATCCCATTTTTCCCATGATCAATGTATTCCTATTTTAAAATTATTTGCAACATTAACAATGAATGGAAAAACACATTGCCTCAAAAATGGATGAAAAGAAACTAGTTTAAAGAGACAGAAAGTGCTATTTACCTGAAGCTGGCAGAAAATGGCATCAATAAATCTTATTCTTCAGTTGAGTTAGCATGATACCTTTCTTTGTGTCAAAATAAAATGAGCTTTGTGAGCTACTCGGATTTTAAGGTATTTGGACATAAGCTTTGTTTCTCTGGTTTTGTTCTGTCCTCAGAAAAAAAGTTTTATTGTATGTGTGAGTGTCTCCATACAAACTAAGTCAGGCAGAAGGTACAAATCAGCAACTTTGAAACAGCAGCAGCATCTCCTGAAAGCGACAGGACCTGGGGACATATAAGTCTCTAAAGATACACAGACATCTTCAAGCACTGCACAGAATTCTTTTATGATTGTTCACTGCAGTTATATACTCTTCTCATATCATGATGACTCAAAAGAATGATTTGGTGAATGGAAGAGGAGACTCACTAAATAGACTGATAACGTCAGAAGATCGTAAGTTCCAGGGCAGAAATCTAAAATTGATTTGAAAGTTATTTGGCGTGCTTCCTAGTACCATATACTCATGTAGGATATTAAAGAAATTAAAACAGCATAATTCAAAAAATAGATTGTGAGTTTTAAAAATAAAAAAACATCACAGAATGGTTGACATTCTTAATATTATTAAATCAGTGTAAGCTACTCCAATCTAAGAACTGCCCCAAACCTTTCAAGCTCAGATGTGTTGTGGGTATTCCCAGAGCATCCAGTGAGATTTTACCTTCTCAATAAATTAAAATATTATTGAAGCTGCAGTAATTATCTATATGCTTTCACTTGCACATGATTCACATGATTATACTTTTTAAAGTAAAATAGCAAAAAGAACACTTTGCTGTTCCAGGACAAGAAAATCTTCTTACACTTCACTCTAGTCCAATTTTTCTTCTTCTGTGGTTTTTTTTTTTGTTTTTTTT
>VZTM01039831.1:577-36423 GCA_013400555.1 Jacana jacana
ATTTACTTTATACCAAGAAAACGTATTTTTATGTACACAGCAAGTCAGTAGTACAGACCATATTTGAAGAGAGCCTTCAGCTGCTGTCCTGTGAGACTAACCTCAACCTTGCACAGTAACCATCCTGCCATCCTGTAACACCTAGCTACATTTGTAAACATTTCTGAGATTTTTGAAACTTCTAGAATAAGCTGGCTTCATGGACACTGCATTCCATCCAGGAGCTGACTGGAAAGAAGCTGCAGGGAGTTACCTGACCTCACAGTCTCAGGAGCAGGTTCATCCTTCACAACTGTATGAAGTCAGACACAGGAGTCATAAGGCTCCTCTTAAAGTCCATGTACTTGAGACCAGGACCTGCTTATTCAGACTCAAATGCTTTGTAAAAGCCACATTGCCAAGCATTTAATCAAACACATTTCCTTCCCTCAATCATGGAGGAATGTTACTGGGAAAATTGTACATATTATGTATTTCCTGTTTTTAAAATAACTCTAGTCATCATTATAACAGGTTGGACCTAATTCTTAACTTGCTGTTTGTAGATGTCCTCCTTTAATACACTGCTGAAAAGGACGGTACAATCAGGGCACTTAGTTTTAATATGACTATTTGTTTACATGGCATGTTTTAATGAATCACTAATATATTTTGTGGATACTTTAAGTAATCTGTCCTTTACCTTGATACTTTACAACACACCCCAGGCTTAATGGCCCATTAAAACATGCCCTGTTGAATCTTGTGGTTTAACTGATGCACTTTTGCTGTGTTCCTATTATTTTCAGGAAATTTGTTTTTGTTTTTAGCAAGAAAGGACAGTACTGAATTGAAAACGAGCTCAAAAGGCCATCTATTAAATGCAAATGTGGGTGTTTTCCTTGCGATTTTTTTAATCCTCCCAGTGTTCAAGATTATGGCACATTTAGATTTAAATTACCAGATTGCTTGGTCACAGCGGGAAACAGAGTAAGCACATTATTTCTATTTTGACAGAACAATAGAAGATTTTTATACATTTCATTAAGCAGAACGACTTAAGAGAAAAAAAAAAAAAGTCTCACTGTGTGTAGCACTCATAAACATCCTGTTGAAAATCCAATTAGCATTTTCAGAAGGAAGAGAAGTCCTGCAGTTAAATTTCATTGCCACAGCAGACAACATAAGTATGAAATGGAATTCCAATATTTAAATTTTTTCTGTGATCAACCTATGCAGTGCCAAAAATTTTTCATAAATTATACTTTAAGGTTTTTTTCTTATTTTGGGGTTTTTTTTCCATTCATGCAGAGAAATTGGAAGTACATAAAAAAAGCGTTGTAACAACTCTGAAAGCATTATCGTATCTGCAAAGAGGAGCTGGTAAAAAAAATGCTGATGAATGGACTTTTCCCTACATAGCAATGTTTGATTCTTACTGATTACAATAATACATTGTGAGAATGCATTGGTTTGTTTCATAGAGAGCAGATAAGAGGGAGTCTATCAATTTCTGTTAATTTTAGCATTCTAACTGATTAGTGTATAGACATAAATACCAACTGGATCATTCACTCCATGACACCAGAAGCTGCACAGGTGAAAACAATAAGTTCCTTACAAATTTGTCTTAGGGACTTCACATATTTTAAATGTGAAAGTTATGCACAAGAGCAAACACACTGACTGGTCGCATAAGACACATCCCATTCCATGAATGATAAGAACATCAAAGCAAGTGGCAAGTAATTTGGAGGAGGTCAGCTCATGCCTACGGTATCCAGACACAGCAGAAGTTCTCTAATACAGAAGGTTTCTCTCCAAAATTCTGCTGCTGTTGTTTTGCTATACATTGAGGTAATGCTGTTTGTTACCACTCAGATTTAAGAAACAGCAGCATGTTTCAGCAAATGTTTACTGTAACAGACAACTTTTCCCCTAGGGAAAACTGTCTCATAAGGAGGCACAGCGAACAGCCAGATTGGGTGCCATGACATTTTAATTTAGCCTAATATAAAGGTTCTTAACATCACATAATAAAATTCTAAGCAAATCGCTAAAGCAGAGGCAAAAAAAGAAAACACAGGCAATTGCAGATACTTGAAGTACAGTGACATAAGAGCACAGCCAGTCATTCTTTTTCTCCCCATTTTTCTCCTCATTCATTACCATTGAGAAAAGAAGAAACAAGAAACTACATTAAGGCGCTACCTTAGTTTCAGACTTAATTCCCTGTGTTGATACAGACCACCTCTGTGATCCTGGACAAGCCATTTGGTCCCACTGCACCCTATTCTCCATGCCATAAAACTGGTTATCCCAGTTTCTTCCTTACAAATGTTGTATGCTCCAGTACTGCAATTATATGGACCATAATTGTAGCACCCAGTGGGACTTAGCATGGGACAAGTGTCACAGCAACCTAGTCACCTTGAGCTATGTGTGCATTATTAGCAAGTAATGCAGCACAGCAAAGGGAAATGCTGAAGAAAACAGCTAGTTTTTATGGAAACATCATGGTGTGAGCTCTTGGGGATCATAGAGAAAGTATCTTGGATCATCTCTAGTCTGATCCAGTGGACAGGATATGGGCAGCACCTGGAGTACACCTTGCTCCAGCAGCCTCTCTCCCAGTCCAATTGTGTCACAAAATAACATAGACTTTGCTCTCCAAGACTGTGCTTTGAAGCAAATCAAAGCATGCAGTAACTAAGGAATATTGGGAGACCCATTTCAGAAGCCAGTTCCTGATCTGAACTACAACTTCAATGTAGATGTACCTTTGTGACACACAAAAATACTTTCACTGTGGCAAAACCCATCCAGGGAACTTCAGTGTGCCCAGTGGCATCTTTAGAATTATCCCAATGTGCTGCAAGGCAATATGAACAGCTTCCAAGCAGTGCAATAATATGTTACAGTTTGAATGTCTGGAGCAGGATTGCAGATGAGCTCTAACATGAAAAGTTAAGCCACAGATTCCAGTAGCTCAGCTGGCATATTACAGAGAAATTAACAGCATGGCCTCCTTTTGCAACGGCACTGGTCATATCTTTGCAATATCCCAGAGAACAATATGGGTTTTGTGAGGCAACTAAAATGATAATCAAAATATAGTTCATGATCAACAGTGACTCCAATCTTAGGTAGCTACCTAAGCTACCTAACAGCAGGCTTTATATCACTCCTATCAAAAAGGAGAGCAAAGGATAAAGTGGGACCAGAATACAGCACACAGCAACCAGAATTTGGTTTTCTAACACTTGTGGCTCTGAAAGCCTCAGTTCAGTACCACTCAGGTAGTCCATCAACCCAGAAAATATCTCTTCAAGGTCAGTCATGATTAAAAGATACACTTATGTCATAACAAAGCTAATTAACATCCCTTTAGCTTCCCCCTCCCCCTTTTTTCCCCCATGTCACTGCAAGCAGCCACAGCTGGGCTGTGACATTTAGCGCCTGCTGCACAGCAGCCCCCTCCCTTGAGCTCACCTATGGCCCCAAGGAGCTCTGTACGCGGTACTTGCTTTGAAATGCCTGGTACTACGCTCCACCCTGGTACTTGCTTTGAAAATGCAACTGGCACTCCTTGCTGAATGCCATGGCTGTGATCTGCTACTCCACCAATGCAGGCTTGTATCCATCTTGTACAACCCAGGAGCATTATTCCTGTGGAGGTGATAGGAATTTTTGCACCACTGAAGCCAGGACCACAAAAGAACAGCATGTATTTTAACCTACTGGGCATATATTATGCACTTTTCAGAATTCAGATTGCATTAAAAAAACAAAAACAAAAACAAAAACAACAACAAAAAAAACCCACTCGTTATTAAACAGCTTCAGCTAATGGAGTGCACAGAGAATACTAAATTGAAGTCACTAGACCTAAAATATTCTGGTTTCTTCTGCCCTCATTTCTCATTAATATGCTGAAAAACAAAGAAAGGGTAACAGTCTCAGTCTATGACACAAATTAAAATTACATATACAAAGGCAAAGAGGAAATAACATACACATTGGGCTCAGCAATTATATTCAATAGGCAGATGAAAAATTGATACAGTAAGAAAAATACACTGCCACATGAGCCTTCTCCTTTCCCCAAGGACAAAACAGGACTTTGAATTGCTTCTACAACTAGCATCTATATTCACTAAGGCAGCAACAAACCAACTAACTAGCCTTTGAAACTGCAAAAGCATGGATGTATCCACAGCTGCTCCATAGTCATCATTCTTTATATTACCTTAGCCCCAACAAACCACCCCAAACCTGGTGACCTGCCATGAATGATGTGAACTGTGGCATGTTTTCCAGCTCAGTTTTTCCACTAGTGAGTCCCAAATGCTTTCCCCTCTTCTCCTATGAGAGCAGAACTGTCAACTTTAGCTGCCTAGGGCTGATTTGAAAACATAAATTCAATTTATATTTTTATCCTAGCAACTCACAAAAGTATCTCCCTGCTCCAACATACCCTGTCTGAATTAAAATCTTTTCAGAGATATCTAGTCATTAGTTTAAGCTTAACATAGCTAGACTTCTCAAATCTTTTTCCCTGTCTTTCTTTGGTCACTGCTGACAGTACAGTGCCACTCACAACAGTCCATAACCTGAGATAACCTTCAACTCAGATCCTTCCCTCTGTCCTCAAATCCAGCTTATGTGTAAATCCTGCAGATGTTCTCTACATTGCAAATTCAGATACAGCTTTTCTTATCAGATCACACTGGAAAAGCTCTCTCCAGGCTCCTAACACCTTTTGTCTTTATTACAGCAAGATCTTTTTTTTCCAGGTTTGAAAAATACGATTCTGTCCCTGCTCACATCCATTTGCAATACATCTGAGAAGATGATTTTCCTACCCTGTCACTTTGACCACATCAGCCATCCTACCTGTCCTCTTTTGGCTCCTTCTTTTATGTTGTATCAAACAAAAGGCATCTTCATTTTCTAAGCTCTTCCTTGCCTGTCTCTGTGTTGTCATCTCTCATTCTGCACTGTAAAACAGGCTGTCGCTTTTCTTCAACCTGTGACTTCAACCTTCACCATTGACTAGCTTCAAAAATACAAAACTAGCTTCACCCTCTGTGCTACTGTATCCTTCATGTTATGAAACAACTCACTTTGAACATCTCCAAAGTTACTTATTACAGCCCCTCAACTTTCTCCACAAAGATTTCCTTGGTATTACAGCTAGGGAACGACCAATCTTGGAATGTTGTATGCTGAGACCTGGCATGTTATCTACTGTCTTCAAGCTGTTTGTTTGTGTTCCTCTGTCTTTGGTAACCACTTTTGTCTCATCTTATAGCAACATGTTGTCTGTTCAGTGCTAGTGCAGTGCACAGCACACTGCTATCCTTCATAGCCCAGAGCTGGGCTTCTGGGCACTGTGGGAATGCAAATTATAATGAACAAAACTGCTGTCTTTTCTCTGCACTTGGCTGTGCTGCTGCTCGCTGAAAAGCCTCATTTGGAAGCTGGGCTGCAGCTCTGCGTTGGTTGTACAGATCACAGTGTATCCATCTGAACGTGCCATGGGTTTACCAGGGCAGTCCAGGTTCTTGTAATTTCCTTGGTGAGTGCTAAGGGCTCAAAGGATTTTCAGATCATCAAGTATTGACAAGTAAAAGCTTTTATATTGGAGAAATATGAAACAGCACAGGTCTTGGGCTTCTTTTAAGAAACACATAAGCCACAAGAATTCATTTCATGTCATGAGAGTTTTGCTTTTAAAGATCAGAAATCTGTGCCAAAAGGCACTTCTTTGCCCTAGCAACCATTTCCAGGGCAACAGACTTTCTTCTAAAGTTGAAGGTCTTTATGTCTTGCAGAATCAATTCTTCAGAGGTCTCAATATCCCATCCTCTGCAAGTGGTAGATGCTCTGGTAGTTTATTATATGTACACCTTACCATCCAGATGGAATTTTATCCTTATAAATCTATAGTAATGTTGATTGTGGTTGTCAGTTAGGAGTGAACATGGGACATGAAGAAACAAAAAGCAGGTTTTGCATCTTGAAAGACAGACTCGTGTCTGGGCGCTAACAAGGACACCATTAAGCTTATAATGTACTGGCACCCCAAGAGTAGATGCAAAAATTAAAAATGAGTTTGGATAGGCTAGGGAAAGCAGAAAAGGACATAACACTAGAGAAGTGCAAGAAACTTCCAGATATTAAAAAGGAAAAATCCTTGGAGTACTTCAATTTTTCTTTCTCAAGAGAGCAAAATGAACCAGAATCCTGGTTCATAAATCTATGTTAAAAATGCTTGACCTAATATACTGAGCTTTGATCTACTCACATCAACTTTCATCTTCAACTAATCATTGTGCTCTGGGCTGGGTGGCAGCAGGACAGGTATATCTTTCGAAAACCTATTGGACAGTAACTAATTTTAAAGATTGGTTTGCAGTTTGTAATGACACGGCTCTTGTATATGCTCTGTATAAATCAGTACCATCTCACATGCTACACTGAACAAATCAATAAATCACTTACAAGTAACACTTGCAGACCTTTTATTATCAAGTGCCCTTTGAAACACTTCCTGCCCCTTTCACATATTATTTCCTATCTTCAGTAGTTACTAGAAAGGTATTTTATCATTTAACTGTCTGTCACATTGTAGACATTTTATGCTTAACTTCACAACTACTAAAAGATTCAGAAGACTACTGTAAACGTTTTTGCCTTGGCCTCGATACCCCTGAAAATTCTGGTAAAATCAGGACAAACACTGGCATATGGAAATGTGACCCCCCATAACTAGATCCAGTCCAAGAATAGCAACAAGATTGTATGGGATCTGTCCATTTACTCAAAATAAAAAAAGCTTCTAGTTTTCAGTCAAAGTGAGAGTTTGTAGCAAACTGCTCACAACCAAAGAACACATGGAGAATTATTTATCTTACTCATATGGTGAATAATTTTGGAAAGGAAAGCATTTGTTTAAGGTGAATTGATGAATGAAACAGTGGGTTTGTAAGTTATCAATTATGAACTCAGTTTTAATTAGAAAATTACCTCTAGGGGATTTATATATGATAGAATGATTTCTAAATGCAAAAGAATCCACAGATATTTATTGCAATTGCTTGCCTTCATAAACACAAACAAAGCCTTTGCCTTGCTTCCTATTTCCTCTTTCTGAAGAAATTCTTCTACCCTTCCCTTTTGGGTTTGTTTTTCAACTTTAAACTTACTCCCAATAGCGATAATGGAAAGCAACATGTTCTACCACAAAAGCATTATTTGGAATAAGAAAGAAATTTCCTTCTTTTTAAAAAAAAAAAAAAAAAAAAAAATTTTTAGCATTGTAATTGCCATCATTGCTAACAGCATGTAAATCGTCATTCTGTTCAAAAGATCAACCGACACAAATTCAAGTTCGCTGTATAGAAAAAGATGCCACACATCTGTTTGCTGACAGCACTACGATCAGAATTTTCAGATGTGTCTATCTGAACCCTGCGAACCCAAATCTCATTGGAAGTCAGTGAGCCACAGTGCTATTTCACTCAGAAGCATCAGACATTATTGCTACTATGCTCTCATGTAAGCAGTAAGGATTTGTCCTCTTAATGTTCAAGAACTCACATTCTAGTCTTTGAGATTAGCCAACATAGCTCCAGATAGAGACACCTGCTCCAGAAAGAGGGTAAACATGTTTAGATACCTAAATAGCATAGAAATTACTTATTTTATTTAAATAGCCCAGCAATACTAGAAACTTTTCTTCTTCAGACAACCTCTTTATATTGCAGCAACTGATTCCAGCTGATGCCTGCTGAGGAATGAGCAGAAGGAAACTGGGAAATACGTTGTCAGAGAAAATGTATCTGCTTTGGACATCCCCTGTTATCAATTTTGCCACACACTCATTTTCACATAACTCATCTGCTCAGCCCAAACTTGTTTACAAAGGTCAAGTGCAGCTCGGCATGGTTGGGACACCAGGACTAAACCTTCCCAGGTCATTCACCTCGGCATGCCTGGCACAGGTAACAAGAGGTATATTTTTCTGAAAATGTGAGAAATAGAGGTATCAAAACACAGAAGCAATATAATAAATCCATATTCTTCAGATCTACACACAATTCTAGTCAAACACCTACATTTCTAACAACCAATTTCCAAGGACAATGTGTTTGATGAGTAACATTAGTGGATCCTTCCAGTCTGCTCTCTCCATGCAGTCAGTAAAGAGCATCACATGCACCTGTGCACTACAAATTAAACAGATCATTACAGAAGGGAAGGGGTCTCTGTCACACTCGGCATCAAAAAGCAGATGATGGATTTTGTTATAAACTTCCAACTTTTAGCAGAACCTAGAGCAAGAAATCTGAGTTAAGCCTTCTTTCAGGAGAAAGCATGAGTATTCTCTGTTATAGGCACAAGAGACTGGATTTCCGCAGTTAAGACAAGACCTGCTTTTGTCATTACGCTAAACGGGAATTTGGCACAAAGCCATATGAGGTTTAAAATACTTATATATTTGATCTAATGTTTTAGAAAGAGCAATAGCCGTAAGTTCCAAACCAAAATAGATTATCAACCTTAAAATCTAGACATTTTAAATGCATTTTTGCTAATATAGTTGGAGGTTTCATCTTTTCCACATGGCAAATATTAAGATACTTGGATAAATACTCAAGGTTTGGTGGGAACCATCTCTTCCCCAACACTTTTGTAAGCAGGCACATCAAATTTCTTTTCTGCAAGGTCATCACTAACCTTTGTAATAAAAAAGCTTTACAGAACCTATAGATATCTCCTTAGGTTATATAAGAGCGTATATATTTCTAATGTGGCAGTTGATGAACTGAAGTGTGCTGGGATGTGAAACAAGCATTAATGAGAATGAAGATGTAAGAAATAATGTTAACTAGGTCTTTTCATTACAACTGAAGAGAGCTGTGCATGTGTAAAATGGGTACATAAAGTTTTATAACATATTGCTTGCTCAGAACCTCTAACATTTATAATACATTTCCATTACTATTTGCTGTAAATTGCCTATGTCTTTTACATTAAAAATAAATTGTTCCAGCTAGACAGGCAAAAGGTTTGATTGCCAGCAATTGTAGTTGCCAGTATCAGACAGAAAGAAAAGTCTATAACTTTGAGCTTAGAGCAGAAAAGAAAGATGCAACTTTGCAGAGCTGATCACTAGAGAATGAACCCTGAGCTGTTTTCCCTTCCACTAATGCTTTGTCCTGACTTTTAGGGTTATTCTTTCATGTTACTTTTGGAAAGCAAGAGAAGCACCACCCTTTGTCCTCTTCACTTACCAAAGAGCTGAAAGAGTCACTAGCAATTCTAAATTCATTCAATTTGTCAATAGCAACAACTGTAATCCACCATAATCAATTCCCACATACAGCACAGAGGGCTGTTAAGAGTTTTACCAGCATTTATTTTATTAGGAGGCAGGGGGCAAGGCCCTGACAGTACTTCCTGGAGCTCTTTAACTGCGTGATCAAGCAGTCTAGAAACCAGTCTGGCCCTGCTTTGCTGAAGAACCCTTTTTTTTTTAAAAAAAGTGAAGAGAGAGAAAATTGAGCTAGTGGGGACATCAGTCCTCGCTTAGTTAATCTTCTCCATATCACATAAAGTCTGCGTAGAGTAGACAAGAAGTGCACTAACCAGCTCTGTGGGTCAGACCCTTTATGAACAAGGAAAGAAAGTGACCCAATTGCGTTGTTGAAAAAAATGTATGCGTGAAAGCTAGAGCATCCATTGTTCTCTCATTACCCCCTAGTTCGGCTGAGGAGTACTGGTGCATGGTGCATCTCCATCTCTCATTATTTCACCACATCCATCACTTGGAAGGAGGTGGAAGAGTGGCATACTGCCAAAAGAAGATAAATAATTGATGTTAATGTAAAGAACATATAGCAGCACTCACATCAGCAGGGAACAACTAAGCAAGAGTTCAACAGCAACTACGCTCCTGTAATCTCCTTTTATCCCTTTTTTCTCCTTTATGGGTATGACCCAGTTTATCACAACTTCATGGACTAGCAGAGAGTTAAAAAACCTGCAGCAGAGCTGCCTGGGAAGACAGCACAAGTCTGGTGAAATTTTAGGTGATTTTATGCATTATTAGGTAAGTTTTTCAAGTGGGGACACAGAATAAATCTTGCCAAAACGCAACAAAGCCAGGTTTATGGGACAGTTATACACAGCAAACTGGTTTACTAGCCTTACCTCCAGGGTCTCTCTACCATGATATGCCATTGCTGACCTCAATTCAGAGAGGAACTAGAGATGTCATGAGTAGTGGAAATAAATAATACAGAGACGTACCAGGAATGTTGTACTCCCAGAACAGTTTCCATATATCTGCAGACTAGTGAAAATGTCTGACTCCTGGAGATTGGGAGAGGAAAAAAAAACATATTTTCCCTGTAACTTTTAATATTTAGTCACCGCCACAGACAGGCCAGAGAAGTGGACTTACCCATATGATCCAATGTACCCATTATTAAAACACTATTCCTCTTTAAAAGTACAATTAAGTGATATTCCTAAACTTTTTCCCCCTCACTACTCATTGGGCTAGAAGCTAGTGAAATAGTTTATTCAAACAGTCACATGACCTAAGAGCTCATACTCCAAGCAGAACTTTAGAATCTTTATCCTGCAGCAGTCCCTTCATTCCGTAATAAATTACTGCATGAAATACATGAAGGAAAAATTATTCATCTTTCCAGGTTACACAGAAATCATATGGGGTTTGTGGGGTTTTTTCCAGCTGTTAGCTGGTTAAATGCTTATCATGTGACCTCAATTCTGCAAGCTTCACCCTGGTGAAGTCTCCATGGAAATTGAAATCATCTCCAGTCACATCATGCCTTTTACCTTGGTGCTGGCACACTTCCCTATTGAATAAAGGTAAGTGTTTCATGACTGTTACCATCTTCACTGTTTGACTGACAATTAAAAGAGGAGTCTGTAATTGACTTATATTGGATTACATTCTGCTGTGCAAAGACAAACAAAGCCTCAATAACTAACAGGTGAAAAAAATTAGTTTATTCAGCCGTCTACAAGTTTCAAGAATAAAAGCCCTTCACACTTCATGCAGGAGAATAGTGGAACTGTTGTGTGTCTGCAGCAATTTGTTGCTCAGTGTCTGGAAAACTTCTAAGATGCATATAAAAGATAAAATAGGAACCGTATAAATTTGGAGCTTCCATAAAAGCAATTTATTGCCAAATAATCTGTTCTTGCTCAGAAGAAGTGTAAGGTGGAGCAGCGAGGGGAGCCTTTGTTTCATATATCCTATACCTTAGGATATGGATTATACTTGCACTAAGCAAGTAGCACAACCAAAAGTGCCTGTGGGCTGCCAGGTATTCCCTGTGCTTGGTGACCAGGACAAGTTCCACCACTTTGTCGCCTCTCAGTTCCTATAGCTCTTGGTCCTAATCCAGTGACCTGAATTCCCTTGCTGACCCCACTTGCACCCAGCTGAGTGGCATAGAGCACCATGGCATTAACAGCACCTATGTTGTTCATCTGAGGTGCACTCCTGCATCCTGACATGCTTTATAGATAAATATATTCTTTTACTTAACAAGAAACTGTCATTCATACCTTCACCCACCATAGGCACTGTCTATCTCTAGCAGATGTCCTGTCATAAATATATATTACTTTGGCAGCAGCAATGCTGTTTCTAACAGCGTCTGAATTATTCTCCATACAACAGTCAAACCAGAAAACATTGAAACCGGGCAAGCAAATGCTAATATCACAGCAAAATCTCTTAGTCCATCAGGTGCATGTGCACATGCTCCTTGACACTGGATTTGAATGTCAGGTGTGTGTTGACAGTAGATGTATACACAGACTGGAAATAATGTTTAAATATGCAAGTTCTTGCAGTGAGGCAGAAAGAGCATGTGCACATATGTACAACTGCCACCTTTGTGAATTTTATTCCTAGATGAGTAACACAAACATTGCAATCGTAAAATATTCTTTTGGTACCTCTTTTAGTATTCATAGTGTGCTTGTGTGGTCTAAAATACAATTTAGACCGAAGAAAAACTAGTACTGCTTTTACTGATTCTGATATTGAATTCTTTTTCTCTCTGCTATCCCCTCCATGAATACACAGTGAGTCAATCTGGTATGTCTTGATGGTTGAATAAGCTCTTTGATTTTTGAATTATTGTGAGATTAACTGAATTTGAAATGTGTGCTGCATACAGTGTCTTGCTGACACAAAAAGATGAGCTTTGTTATGGACAGTGAAAAGTTGCAAAGCCACATTTTTCATTACTACTCTGTATTGCTGAACTTCTGTTCTTGTCAGACTGCTGCCTGCCATGACAGCAGGTGCCACCAGGTTGAAAAGTTCAATTTCCCATATTCACTCCTGACCTGTCTGAACTTCAGACAGTAACAAAGAGGTCTTTTCCAGCACGATTAAAAAAAAAAAAATATCTCTTTTATAAATAATAAAAGATAGTGGGCACTATATTAGGCTGCTTGAAAGCTGTATAATGTCAAGAATGCATCATGCTCCACCTGAAAAACAAGTTTTTATCAGCATAATCCATTATAGTACCACAAAAAGCCACTAGACTTTCTACAAATTCTGCCCTGTTGGTGTTCTGAGCTGTTCTAAAGAGCCCCTGAAAATTTTCAAGAATGTAAAATTACTTTAGACCATGCGAATTCTAATGTTACTGTCCATGCAAATTACTATTACTGCTATAATTGCCACTGAAAAACTACACATCAGAGCTAAGAAGGAGAGTTGCCAGGTTGAATGCAGGGGGAAATTGAAGAAAATTATCAGATATTCTACCAAAATCCAGACACATAAGTCAAAGAGGCTTTGCCCTTCAGAAGAAGAGAGGGAGTGGAGGGGGTTGCTGGAGCGGCTAGTTCTCTGCAACATCCCCTAAGTATGTTAGAAACACCACATCTAACAATACCCTGCTTTTCTGCCTTAAAATTACCCTGATTTTCTTCTACTTTTCTCCCAAGAGTAGCCCCTAAAGAAGTCTCTTGTGACTCTTGAGGGCTTGATATCTGAACCTCTTCCCACAGTCACAGCTAATGAACCTTGGATCCATAACTGCACCTTCTGATCCTGCCACAAGACCAAGTTAAAGGAAAGGACTTTAGTCTGTGTCCCAGCAAAATCCAGGTACAGAATCCAGAGGGCCCCAAAATAGATCCAAAAGCAAGTGCATTATTATTCAGCCTGAGCTTCACGAGCTCTGAGGTCTGATGAAAGGGAGAGAATGACTCAGAGACTATGGGCTGTGTTATGAGGGTGTGAAGTAAAGCTGCATAAAACTTGGGAGTGTTGCATTTCTTGAGAAGTGTAAATTAGGGGAAATGTTCAGTGAGCCCACAAATGTAGGAATCAGAGGAACAACAGCTTTTTCTTCTCATCTGTTTATAATTGTCTTCCAGTCTTTTTGTCCAGGCACAAATACTTTTTTGTGCATACAAAATGTATTTGCAGTTCTTCTACTACTTTTGTAGCACTTCCCACCTCCTTTCTTTCTTAGTGTTAGCTCTCTTCATGGCCTCTGAGAATCCTCTTACCTTTCTTCTTCTCTCCTGTCTGCTCTCTTTCAATTTCCCCTTTCTCTCTCCCTCCTTCATGCCACTGTTCTTTCTTTTAGCTCAAATTCCTGGTACTCAGATTGAAAGTGTCCTAAGCCATCTAGATCAATTTTCCTTTACCAGATCAGCAGACGTGCCAGGTGCTTTTTAAAGACAGGAAAGGAGTTCTTGTTCCATAGAGGATGGGCCTGTCCATTTACATAAAATTAGCAGCACTGCTAATATCACATTTCACTAGCTGCTCCGATGACTGGTGTAATTGAAATAAATTATGAATCCCACATGTGCCACACTAACAGAAAGTAATAAAACACAATATTTATGAATAAAGATAGCAATTATCCTATTAAATCAGACAGTAATGTTATTCTACCAGAGGACTCTTCATCTAACATTATAATCAATACTTATTATGAGTGTAAAGGAAAGGCTCTTGCCGTTACTGTAACAAGGTCCCATAGATTTTTAAAGGTAATGAAAGATTTTCTGCAGAAAGTAGAATTCAGCATAGTTGTAACTGAGATTTTGAAACAATCTACTGGACTTTTGAGATAGAAAGTCTTGGATATTAAACCAGATTTTGACACCATGTCAAGATGATGTCATTGTATTGATATCAGTATTGTTATCCAAGATTGATACCAGCATAACTGGGAACAAAATCTCAATCTTTCAAAAGGTTTTTTTAAAGGCTGAAAGAATTGAATAAGACACTCAAGGTATTTCTGTAGGTCTGTTTCAGTAGGTGGTAATTTTCTAGAGATGAAGCACACAAGCTTGATTAAAAGATAATGATCAAAAATGTATGACTATTTCTGGAACAGCTATTTTAATCGTTAAAGGCAAAAATTATCCCAAAGAAGCATATGCCTTGTGCCTCAGCTCCATGTCTATATTCAAGAACAGGTTTGACCAAGATTTTCAGAACCAAAAGTGACTCTGTGCCTGTTTCCTTAAGATTGATCCTGTTTTTCCAAAAGATGTACGTTTTTTAAAGGTGTTTTACACAGATTATTTAAAGCCACGATAGTGCTACTAAGGTAAGAGATAAGCATATTTATTAAAATTGAGTAAGCTATAGAAATTAATTCCACCTTGACATAGACATTGTTATTCTTGTTCTAAAGAATAGAACTAAGACAAAGTAACTCTTTTCAAAATTAATTTCTCTTAATTTTTCTATGGAGGACAGAAAAAAATGCAGTCATTGACCAAACCAAGTGTTTCCCTACATGGTCCCTGTACATCCGTACTCAGTAAGAAAACATCTATTTCAGTTTCGAAATACTCCCTAACCATAAATGAGCAAGTAGTTAATAGAGGCAACATTGACCATTGAAGTTAGAGAGCATGTCTCATTCATTTTAGTGGCCAACCCAGCCCAAACCACAACATTGCTGATTTGAAGACTGAAAAGGGCTAGGGAGGAGTGGAAAGAGAAGGGGAGCTTGTCAGAAGAAAATTCATTGAACTCCAAGAAGGATGTAATCGTCTAACAGGGTGGGGGGTGGGGAAGGTAGAGGGGCGGGTAGGTCACAGAAAAAAAGAACTCAAGGAAATGTACCAAGGCAGTGATACTGCAGCCTCAGCTACAAACCAAGGATAAGAGCAGATTTAGATTGAATATTAGGAATAGGTCCTTTACTACAAGGGTGGTGGACCACTAGAATAGGTTCTCAAGGAGGTGGTTGAGGCCCCTTCCCTGGAGATATTCCAGGTGGGGCTCGATGAAGCCCTGGGCAACCTGGTCTAGTTGGGGTTGTACCTGCTGACTGCGGGGAGGTTGGACTAGATGACCATAGGGGTTCCTTCTGGCCTGGACCATTCTATGATTCCATACTGACTCTTGGTCAACTCTTACTCAAATACTTTGTGTGCAAATACTCACTCCAGTCCCCTCACTCTCCTCCAATTTTTCAGTTTACAACCACCATTATAAGAACAACTCTAAACTTAGTGGTTTTGCCTTGTCTTTATTCTCCTCTTGGAATTCAAGGCACTATTAGATAACGAGATTCATTAATTTCCCCTACTATTCAGCACTAGTATTTTGACCCCATGTAGGAACGTACAATGCAGCGCACCATAGTCTTAATAGAAGCAGAGCTATGAAAAATTTTCCCAGCAACTTTGAAAATCCTGGAAAACTCCCCTGACCTCTTGTTCTGTTACTTGCAAGTATCAAGTGCAGCCAAAGTTCTCTGACACCTTTTGGAGTTTGCAATTTTTTCAAATAACCTTTTACTAAGTTCTGTGTGAACCTACCCAGATTTACAGTTTTAGAATTAAATCATTCAAACCTCAATGGACTCTGCGTACAAATGAGGTGAAACCACAATGGCTTTGAGTTTTGCTTGCAATTTCAGGCTTGCTTTGAACTCAATGCAAAAATTAAAATGCACTTTAGGCCCAAACAAGCAGTTTTTTGAACTCCTGCTCTCTTGGAGGTACTGTAGACAAGCCACCTCTGCATGTTAACTGGGAGCTTTATTCTGTGGTACAGGGTCAAAAGGAGGGAAAACACATTCTTGACCTTCTGGCTAATAATTTTCATGTTCCAGTTTTAAATATGTGTCTATTTCGTTCCTCAGTTTTCTCAGCCAAGCTCAAAGTTTTAGTTTTTAGAAAATTTCACTTTCTGCAGCGTGATGCCAAAAATAACTTATTGTGAAGTCTTGAAACGAGTAGTCATTTCCTCTGCGCTTGAGATCTGTCCCCTCCTCCTTTTTTAACAGCCTACGATATATCATGTATCTAAGGAACACGCTGGTCATATCATTCATATTCTGCACATGTCCTTCCCTGCCTTTGAACACCTCTGCATTGTAATGGGCTCTAACCTTTTCTCGTACTTTCAGATTAGGTTTCCCATTAAGTAGTCCAACATTCAACATTTCAATACCTCTCTTGGCAGATGCCTGTAAGCAGGGTTTATTCTACAGGTTCTAACACCTCTTTCCTTCTACAGACAAAATAGAAATGTTTCTGCTGGTTCTTTTCCACTTCCACTAAAACTCAAAATTTAGCATGTATTGATCTAACCTACCACTGGTGACTTACTGACCTTGATATTTTAGCCTAATCATATCCTTTTCTTCCTCCCTCCCTCTCTCAAAGAAATAAACCTGGACCAAAATATAAGGAAAAGATAGAATCTTCTTTCATAGCCATTGTCTTTCTTAGCCTGTAATGAGCTTTGTTGTTATTCTCAGATTTTCACATCCTGAGGCGTTCTCCAGATCAGTTCACAGTCCAGAATGCACAGAGCCAAATGTAAAAATAACAGCAAAAAACTGTTAATATATGTAGCTCATGACTGCAAATGATATCATAAAACTAGCAAGTACTCCAGTAAGCCTGTTCTTTACAGACACAGAAAATAACAGGTGCCAATCTGCAAGAACATCTTTAGAGACCATGCTGAAGTACGTGAAAGAATTAGGCATTTGATGCTTTATTTCAGAAACAAGTATACTAACTAGATCACATGCTTGCATCAAATCTAGGTTATCCAAACCAACTAAAACTAAGTGAAACCCTTTCTTAAAATACTGGCACATTTCATGAGGTAGTATTGGTAGAATCTTTTCTTTACTTCTACATAAAAGGTGATCCGTTTGAAAGTCCATTTTGTTGTGGTTGTTTTACTTTTGCTTTAACTACCAACTATAAATGTGGAACCCAGGAAATTAAGTGGTATTTCTACCCTATTTCACAAAAATCACTACCAAGGAGTATTGAGTAATCAATAATAAAGAATTAGTACTTAACTCATGGTTTCATTTGTACATAAAGCACAACAGAATTCACCTCCCTCTCCCAAAGCTATATTGAGTTTGCAGTGTTAAGATTACCCAAGTGCAAAGTAATTTATTAACAAAGTCTACAGATATGTCCCAAAGAGAAATATATCAGACCTGATCTAATACCCTTAAATCAGTTACACGATTCCTGCTGACGTTGATAGCTTAAGATGGGGATCATAGGGCAAATATGTTTAGACATAAACAACTAAACTGCTCAAAACAGACTCTGTATAAAATTAAACTTTATCCAATCACTTTTTTAAACTTGATAGATTGTTTAGAAGCAAATTAGCTAAGAAGATTCAATAATTCAACATCACATTAGGGCAAAAGCGAGATTCTGTATTTGCTCATAAATATGATCATGTGTCTGCCAAGATTATTTCCTTGTTCCAACATAGCCATGCTTTCTCTAGATACTCTAATTGTTTCACTTTGGCAAAGATAAGTTTTCCAAATTAACTTTTACTGACCCCTTGCTCCCTCCACCAGCTTCATAATTCTCACCATTGCCTTCCAAATGAATAATGTTTGTTTATTTCTGCTTCTTTCCAGCAAACACGTTCCATCAAACATCTGTCCCAAGATATGTACTAGCTGCAGGGTATAAAAGGTTTGTTCAACCTGTTTGCAATTTCTCACTGCCAGTCTTTTCAACACCGAGACTGTCCTGCAGCCATGCAGACCGTGTAATCTGGGGTCTCTCTACAAATATAACTACATTTTCCAAACTCCCTTTGCTGTTCAAAGCATAGCCTGATGTTCTTTGTCCCTCTCAGCTCAAAGTTAAGCTTAGTCAGGCTGGAGGCCTGTGCAGCTACCAGTTTGGAGTCTGTTCAGCCATCAGTCAGGTCCCATTCAAACAACCATAATTATTTCCTGGAACAGACACGCTATTACAGGCAGCATGATCACCAGTATTTTTGATGTGGAAGGCTTAGAGCAGTGAAGCAGCAAGAATTCGGAGCACAAGAGTGCAAAACAGACATTATTAGTTACTACAAAATGCTACAAACATTGTGTATCCGCTTAATACTGCCTCAGCAGTTCTGGTGGTAAAGTACACTCTTCCATTAGCATAGACTCCTTTTCTGATTTTTCAGTGCCAGATAAGAAAAGAGGTATTTACAGCCAGATGTAAGCACTTGATATCAATTTCCAGGACACCTTATAGACCCTATTAGAGATGCTGACTTTGGTCACAAGACCTTATCAGGATTCAAAAGCATTTGCTTACTGTGACTTGTTATTTAACCCAGTACTACTGCTTCATCTGGTGACAAAAAAAAAAAGAAACCTTGGCTCCACTCCTCCTGCAGTGGAGCTCTGATGTGTCAGGGAAGACTAGAGACTGATATAGTACCTGGTAAGCCTGCTAATATACCTGATCTGGGGGCGACTGCATGGTGAGGGCAGTTTTCATGTATTTTTGACATCTGAAAGTTGAAAGTTTATGAACTTAAGTAGGCCAAGACAGCATGTATTGTTTCTCTTTGAGAGTGTTTGTCTCCTAGTGGAAACTGTCCTAGGACAGTCCACAATATAAAGCTTAGTCAGGTTTTGGGTGGTTTTTTAGACGTGTTTTAGCCTAATTAGACAAGGATAACAAAAATGTGTTGAAAGACCACTATGCATTAGTGAAGGTAAGTACTCTAACATGCTTCTTACAGAGTCAAGGCTATAACTGAAAGAAAAAAGTGCTACACAAAAAGGGGTGGAAAGATCAAGGAAAGAATGCAAAAGGGCTCTCTCTTTACAATCCCAGTATAAGTCTACAATAGCAGCTACTAATACAAACCATCAAGGTAAAGAAAATGTAACTGGACAGCATCAAAGCTGGGAAGGGAAAAAAGAGCAGCGAATAACAGCAAGCACAGGTAAATAGTGGTACAAAAGTGCCATCTACACTTATAACCAAGGACAGCACTTAATGTTAACGAATGCATTAACATTCTCAGGCGATAAGCTCGTACACTCGGAGCATTAGAGCACTTTAACATGCCTTGAGTAGCCTGTTAAAGGAGGAGGACAGGTAGTGCTTCATAAATTAAATCAAATACATTATGTGATCACATTTATTTTTATCTGAGCCTACACCTCTTGAATTTTTTATCACCTTAAAAAAAAAAAAAAAAGGAATATAGATATGCCCTGCAAACCCATCAATTTGTCAAGTTTAGATTTTGAAATGCATATAAAATTTACACCCACTGAGCATATTTTTATGCCCACATAAAAATTTATTCTGGCAGTGTTTTGCCAATATGTCATCTATAAAGTTTTGTTTAGACATATATATATATGTATATACTATATATAGGGGGCCAAGAGTAGCTTTTCTACTGAAGAGCTTTTCATCTTAGTCATAGGAGGCATGGTCTCAGCATCTCCCTGCTCATATTTGATATATAGTGTCTTCCGGGTGAAGAGAAACAGTGACCATATGGTCACTAAACTTGATTTCGGTTCTGACTACAAACTCAGTAAAGACTGTCATTATGCTCTGCACAGCCCTTTCTGGGCAGGCAAAATTCAGGGTCTGCATAACTTACAGAGGACATGGTTACCTGCCTGTCTGTCTGATCTATTGGGTGATGTAGGCATCTGGAGACTAGGTAATGATTTAACTGGGCAGATTACTTATTCCTACAAAAGCAAACTGCAGCTGAAGTCTGTATGGCAGCCTCAGCATTACAGCTCCACACTCCTTGTTCAGGCAGCCTTAAGAACTCCAGACGCCATGCTATGCCTTCACTGCAGAACTCATCACTAGGGAAAGATGCTATCTGCCTCGTGGCTGCTTGACAGTACGGCTACACCTTACCCCATCGTACCACCTCCCTGCAAAGGTCTAAAATATTCTCCAACACTGGAAGAAAGCAGAAAAGTGCCAGGGTGCCAGGCTTATTGGTACAATGCTGTGTCTTCAACTCAAGAAAGTTACAGACACCTTTGCACATATCCCTGTGCATTTCTGGTCCAGAGCCACAATGCAGCCATATGTCTCTCAGCGTGCAGAAAGTAAAATATCACCCCCACAAAACAAAAATCCACAAACATAAACAACAGTTTAACAGCCTGTAGGTGAAAGATAAGGATGCAACTGCACCTGATATTATCTTGAGGGAAAGGAAAGGAGCATCAAATGTCTTTAAATGGCAAACTATAGATTTCCCACTGGAATGTAGAGTACAGGAATGTAACTTGTGAAGGTATTCTGATTATTACTGTAGTAGAAAACAAGAACACAGATATACCAATTTTCTTCTTAAGCTAAATACCTGTCATATCCTGCTCAGTTCATTTTATTCCCTTGCAGGTGCTATTTGATTAGTAAGAGATAACTTATTAAAAGCAATTTCAAAGGCTGTACAGAACCACACTCATTTTTCCAAATGTTGCTTTCAATGGGTTCTGCACACTCCATGGTGTCCTGGGTTTTGTATTAAATAACCATAGAAATTCACTGTGATACAACTTCAATGATCAATAACACAGATCTGACTATATGATCCTTGAAAAAAAAGCTTTTATGCCTCCTCCGGGCCATGGCTGCATGGTCTGCTTTCCTTTGCTGTTATGTACTTTGTACTCCTATCTGCTTAGTACCACCAAGACAGCAATTTCAGAGAATCTACATGGTAGGTAACTTGGCAACACTACCAGCCAGTGAAAACTACCTTCATGTTATAATTTGCCTTAAGCTGGACAGATGCATGTGAATTTAGGGCTAGAGTTAGAACTTTGTCTATGTGCCTCCATTGACTACACACATGGATAGTCATTTATCAAGTACCACAGAAGCCACCTAATTCCCATTGCACTCCAGGAACTTATTGGCATCCTTAAGCACTCAAATCCCTGTTTTATTTTCTTCCCTTGTACTTAGGCTGACACTTGACACATCAGAAAGGTTAACAAGTCTTTGTCTACAGAATAATTGCTGTCCAGTGCTGCCGTGTTCTCCTTCAGCACAAGTAAAAGCAGGGGTGCTCATTTTTGGTGTTTGGATTTTGATGTGCGTGGTGGCTAGCGCATGGCACCATTACCCGGACTTTAGCAAAGTGTTTGATAGGAGGTGATCATCCCCCTGTACTCAACACTGGTAAGGCCCCATCTCAAGTACTACATCCAGTTTTGGGCACCTTATCACACAAAAAAAAAACAACTTTGAGGTGCTTGAGTGGGTCCAGAGAAGGACAACAAAGCTGGTGAGGGCTCTAGAAAGTAAACTTTATGAGGAGAGGCAGAGGAAGTTGGGATTGTTCAGCCTGGAGAAGGCTGAGGGCCTTATCACTCTGTACAACTAACTGAAAGGAGGTCGTAGAGAGGTGGGAGTCAGTCTCTTTTCCCAAGTCACAGGCAATAGGACAAGAGGAAATGGCTTCAAATTGTACCAGGGGAGGTTCAGATTGGATATCAGGAAAAAGTTTTACACTGAAAGGGTTATTAAGCATTGGAATGGGCTGCCCAGGGAAGTGGTTGAGGCACCATCCCTGGAGGCATTTAAAAGACGGGGTGACATAGTGCTCAGTGATATGGTTTAGTGATGGGCTGTTGTTTTTTTACCAGAGTAAGGTTGATGGTTGGACTAGATGATCTCAAAGGTCCTTTCCAACCTAGACAATTCTATGATTCTATGATTTTACGCTTCCTCACACACAAAAGTACAGGCAAGCTGCAGATGCCAGGGCTCTCGCTCAGTTCTCTCTTGTTTTGAGAAGAGGCAACACACCTACCCTGGCAACAGAGCCCATGGCAGGCACTGTGCTGTTGGGCTGCATCCTGCAGTTATGTGTAACGCAGAGACAGAGTAAACTAGCACTGGTAGGGCTGAAAAGAATACCTTTTCCTAAAGCGGAGACCATGCCCTGCTCAGACAGGACATCAGTAGCTCTCAGCAGAATTTGAGCCAAACCTGAGACCAGATCTGTGAAGAGTCTACCACAAGACAGACCTTTCAAACATTGAATTAGTGACAAGACTGAAAATTCTTTCATTAATCTATTAACGTTTGAAACCAGCATAAGCAGTTTAAGAGCATGTGCCCCCATTAATTTAAAGCATACTGAGAGCTTCCTACCCTCCCTGTTCCTGTAGATGTTCTACATTAGGCTGTGCCTTTCACTTCCATATCACATCCCTAGACATTTTCAGATATGACTTTTACAGCTGCAGTACCATTTCAGCTGAGTAGTTCTTGTGCTCCTTCATATATGTATACTGTGGAAGTGTATTTATGTATTAAGTAAGTAAACATTCAGTCACAATCAGATTTGTGTGCATTAAGTGACAAAAGATTTTGAAGTCTAATTTTAACAAGCCCCTAAGAAATTACAATAAATGCCTGTAATTCTTGAAAAGGGCACTTCAGGCCTAAAGCTAGACAAATTTAACAGCCAGCTGCCAGAAGTATGAATTCTGTCCCCTTCCCTGTGCTTCCCCAGCTGGTAGCTGTTATTCCCTGCCCACTCGCTGGTCCAGCAGAGGTTGTGTTCAGGAAGCTGAGTTAACAGAAGACAACTCACTTTTCTTTTTTTTTTTTGTTTCCTCCAAGATTCATATTTTTTGCACAATTTAGTTCAAGATACCAGACAAGTTCAAGATATATAGAGCAAGGAAGTAGCAGGCATGAGCACACAGAGAGACAACCAATCATTACAGTAATTTAGCTGCATTGCCAAGGTGAATGGCTAAAAAAGGCAAGGGCAAAACTACTTTAAATTAGAACAAAATCAGGCCCAACACAGACTTTTCAAGCATAGATTCACTGTACTAATAACAGCCTCAGAGACAAGAATGTTTGTAGCTCATTTCTACCAACATTAATTTGACTGCACCTCTTGCCAGGGTGAAGTTCACCCATTTTCCTTGTGATAACTTTTGAGGCTGTTACAGAGGCTCCAGTGTATAAATAATAATTAACTTCTGCAAGCAGAGGCTTACAAATGGCATTGTTTGATTTGCAATACATTTCAGTCAATTTTTGCTCTGCATAGAGAATTCTTAAGGAGAATGCTGACAAACAAGCAGCATAAGGTCTGTGTTTTATTAAAATTTAAAACACATGCTGCATACACAGAATGTCAAAAGGATGTGTTAATCAACTGCAAGTAAGAGTAAGCCAGCTTGATCAGCTCTTAGCTGTGATGGCGCAAAGCTGAGGGAGTTGTCAATAGCAGAGTTACTCTGACTCCTTGTAACCGCAGAGGATTTATCCAAATACATTAATAGAAAGGATAGACTTTTACTCTTCAAACTCATGCACTTCTCATATTCTAGTGGATTCATGCTGATAATTCAGGAGTATAAACCTTTGAATTTTGTTTTACTGTATGACATTGCCAGAATGAGGATATTCAAACTGTAACCCCAGGCTCTGAAAGAGCAAGGAGGAAATGAACTTGCTGACTGTCAGCTCCAACTCCACACAGAGCTCACCAAAAGATGTCCAGAGCCACATTCAAATATCCAGGTTTTGCATGTTCGCTTCCTCCCCCTCAGAAACCAAACCATACATAACATGCAGTCTTTTGCACACAGTAAAACCTAGGTGCAGGTACATCTCTTGGCTTTCACTTTGTCAAAATTATTCTTTCAATTCCTCTCAGAGAATAAATCCCAAATCAGAAGACCAAAATCATTAAAAGTTAGAGGAACAATTCTACTTACCTAACTTAATAGACCCATCATTCATGTTAATCTTATCCCTCTCCGTTGCTATGCCAGGGAAGAACATTAATTAAAACACATATTGATTTCTAAGGACTGGATTTTTATTTGCAATAATTTAGGATAGATTCTTTCACCCACAGCAAGTGAGACTATGGATTTTTTTTTCCAACATGAATCCAGTTTCTCCCACTTAAGAAAGAAACAAGTTCTAGGTTTGCATTTCCTTTGTCATATTTCTAATACTCAGGTCATCACTCACCTGCTGTTAAAGGTGACTGACCACGGAAGAACACTTCTGCTTTATAAAATGAAAACACAAGAAAGCTTTTGCTAGATGCAAAATGCTTTGGTCCTAAAACAAAACAAAACAAAAACAACCAAAACCCAAAAAAACCCCAACAACAACCACACACCACCACTCCCCCAAAAGAGAAAACCAACAAAAAAATCCCAAAACCCTAGTTGATTATGAATGCTCTTCACAGCTACCTCCAGTTTCAGTGTACATTCATTCATTTGGTTGGCTCGGGGGTTTTTTTGTTTGTTCACTCTTTCTAGGGAACCCAGAATGACAAAGAAATCTTGGATTAAAAGAGGCTTAAACTCAAATGAGAATTTGTTGATGTTCTTACACAGGGAGCAGCAGAGCTATATGTCACAAATGTGATTCCCATGGATAATAGTTTATTGCAGAAAGTCACAGATGTGGTGGCACGTGCAACTCTTCATCCATGAACATATACATGTCCACGGCAGTTCCCTTTACTGCACATTCATTCTGGGAGTAAATGAACATGGATGAAAGAGTATTTTTGTACAAACACTACGGGGAAATCTTGCTCTGCTGAAGCTGGGCATGTTCTGTGCTGCCTAACAGCAGAATCTGTTTAAATGCATAATTCACTGCAAAAATAGTATGTTTTAGAGTTTTTTAGTTTGGGTTTCTTTTAGCTTTTTTACCTCCAAAGAAGGATGAATTAATGAGCAGAAATGTAGTATGCAGGCAGGTCAACGTCCATTTGCATTCACTTACATTATATTTACAATGTTCTTACTCCTTTTAATCTAATTGTCCTATTACAAGTGCTAATTTTAACAGAATTTGTGGAATTTTTGTTGGTTTTGTTTTTTTTTCCTGTTAGAATGATTACCTATGCAGAAACTGCTTTTTCGAATAGTTACTCCTTTCACAAGACTTCTCTTAAATGGACTTCACTGAGCTACTACTTATATCCCTGAGCTGTGGCATGGGTTGGGAAAAGATGCACAGAGACCCTCCAACTATGGAGGCTGGACTAGATGATCTCCAGAGGTCCCTTCCAACCCCATATCATTCTGTGATTCTGTGACAGAGCATACAGAAAAGATGCGATCAGCCAAATTTACTGCATAAATCCTTTTCAGGCCTCAAACATTTTCCTCTGTTAATGTAAACTGTGCACAAAGGGAAGCATAAAAACTTCAGTGTTTCAGGCCTTAAGTGTTACTAATACAGTGAATTTCAACAATTTACTGGCAATACAGCAAGCAGGAGCACTAATGTAAAGCACAGTCTCAGGGCAGGCACTGTTATAAGGGGATCTGCTGATTAATTGAATTTATGAGTACAGCTATTTTTTTAAGGGGAAGGAGGTGGTGCTTCAAGAATTACCACTGCATTTCTTTAAATAGTGACCCTTTCCCTATGACTGTAATTGCTTCTGCTATTTGAATAACTGCTAGCAAATTCTTTTTACCAATAAACCCTATTGTCAATGCCAGATTGATATTACTTTTAGAAACAGCTTTAAAAAATAAACACGAATCATTCATCAACAAGTTTTAATCAATATCTCCAAAACTTACATTCAGAGGGCATCTTCACTTTGCTTTTAAACAAATAATTTCATCATAATCTACTTCTCAGTAAAACTACAATAAGTTTTCACATTATATTACAGGAGCAATGGCTATTCAGTTCTAAATAATGACTCCTTTGCTAGACAAGTCAATGGAAATTGATTTGTTTCAGCCTTCTGTGCTCACACACACAAAGCCTGCGTACAACAACCCTATTGACTTCTGCAAACAGTATTCAACCTTGCATCCTCAAGGACTCATGGCAAAAGTTTTAAATCATTCCCATCCTGTATTGTACCCTTTATGAACCAAGACTAAATTCAAATGTCAGTCTCCTGCAATAACACTACAAAGAGGAAATTCATCACTGAATTGAAAATCTACTTTATATTGAAACATACAGCCCAGGATTGGATATAAGAAGAAAGAAAATTAAGATGTATTGAACTGCAAAATGAAAAGCATTAACTGTACATATGGTAAAAAGAAACAGGCTCCAGCACCCTGTCTGCATAAGAGAGTTTTGGCGCACAAGCCACCCTACGGGCTAGCCAGGCTGCCTGCCATAAAGCTCCCATCTGCACACAAAGAGTTCTGCGTGGCAGACAGGCCTTTTCCAGTCCTGTGTGTACTGAATATTTTCTCTCTTCTATAAACAAGAACATTTAAAAACAATTAAAATAAAGATTAGGGTTATTAGCATGATAGAAGCATTAAGTGCAGTATCAAAGAGACAAGAGACCATATGGTCCACCAGAATCTGTGTTTATAAGCCCTGGAAATACAAATCAACCATTTTCCCCATCCTTTTAAATCCTTCCTTTCCTATTTAAATCTGACTCAACTTTACCCCTACATGTCCAAATGAAACACATTATTGTTGCCACGATTTACACTTCAAGCACTGCTGTGAACAAGAACAATTGTGAAAAGTCTGTATCTGAATGCATTCAAGGTTGATGCTTGACCTAAGGTTTTTGAGGTAGCTACCATCACACATAACTTACTGGTCCCAGCATGTTTTACTCCTTTTTGATTTTTATGTATCATTTAAGAGAGCACCTTCGGCACCTGACAGACTCCATGACAGCATCTTTGTTCACATGCATCATGGCAATATTTTCACTTACATTTCACACAATGCCAAGTGCCTAGTGACTATTACTCTGTAGTTACCCTGTAGTATTAAGCTTCAGAGCTATATAGATTATAAAAACCCCAGAAGTGGGTACTTGAATGTGTTTTATGATGGTTAACCCTCATCCAAAAGGGATGAACAGGGCACTTTTGTTGTTGTTCCCATTATACCAGCGTATTTTTCCCTAGCTCACTGAGTTAAGTCGCCTAAGGAAATCTGAAGTACAGCAGAAATCAGTCCTGTTCTATTCTTTAGGCTTCTTTGCTGGGTTTTCCTTTAAGAACAAGGAAGGAGTTAGCATGCATGTGCAGTACATAGCATGCTGTGTACAGGCATTGGTCAGGTCTTGTATCAGAGGTAAGAATGGGTAACAGTAGGAAACCAAAATTAACAGCTGACAACAAAACTTTCTTTTGGTCAAAAACAAGATATGCGAGCTGTTTAAATGCAATCTCATTAGCACATTAGTTATCTACATCCTTTATAACAAAAGAGGTATTTAAATTTCCTTACATAAACATATATAATCCTGCAAGGGATTGGATACCTCCTGGGTCACCTCAGCTGGAGGCTGGGTCTTCAGAAACCCTGATGATGAGATATATAAACCATAAATCTTTTCACTGGACAGATAGATGTTTTCACTGATGCAGTGGTGTGGACTGATATCAAACTACTGTACCAGACAAGAGCTTTCATAGATTATTCAGCAGTGCTCCAAGGATAGATGAAGAACCTATGAATGCCAACAGAGATCATTTTGATACATGACTATACATCCCTCCTACTTTCTTCCCTCAATTTGTTTTGTTTAAATATTTACACATGAACTGTCTGACCCCGAGCAAAGCAAACATAACAGAGAGAGAAGTTAACTAAGCACTGATCTTGTAAAAATCACTTTAAGGCCTTAAATCTCAGCATGCATGAAAATAGCCTTCGGATAAGAAGCAAAGCCACAGATACAAAACACTTTGGAATATGGCCTGAATGCAGTCCTGAGTAATGTGCTCCAGGCAATCCTGCTTTAACAGGGGGAGTTGGACTAGATGATCTCTAGAGGTCCGTTCCAACTGACAATTCGATGATTCTGTGACATATCTGTATGAGTCACAGTGACTTATCTTGATATTATCACTGAATGTTATTTTGAAATAGCCCTCTTTTGCTAATTTCCAAATAGTCCTGTTTCAGTTATTTCACACCAGAGCATGTACTTAACTAAAAACATAATGATGTCCAGCACAGAGATAAAATAGCATTTTTCTATTCTTCCCTTTTGATAGGTAGGATACAACTTTAGTAAACCAAATTAATGACATTTTCATTAAACATGAATGCTCATGTAATCAAAAAAATATTTTAAAAATAAAGTGCTCCCACTCTAGCTGGTGTTTCTTTTCTTCTCAGGGCTCTGCAGGACTTTTTACTTTCCATGGTAACACCAAATATAGAAGGTACTGACCCCAGGTCAAATGGCTGTAACGTGATTTGAATGTTTCTCGCAGGTTTGTTTTTTTCTTCTAACCACTGAATGTCACTTGAGGTGCTTCTTCTCTTACAAACACGCTTTTTATAACATCACATTGTATATATTAACATTTTGTCTCTACCCATATTTACTGCTGTGTTCTAAAACTCATTTCTTCCTGCTGGTTGCAAAATAATAAGCATCCATTTGCTTCCCATAAAATGGCCTTAAAACTATTTAAAATTACACTTTCCATTTTCTGATCTAACCTTACCTCTGTCTTCTGTCATTTACTTCTTGATTGTTTCATTAAAGCAAGAAGTGTCCCCTTTTGACTGACATTCGCTGAAGCAATATGATCATCAACTGGAAACAAGTTAGAAAACAGAAGACCTGACCATAACCCACCACCAATGCAACAAAAATATTTCACATTTCAGAAATGCTATCTCCAGCTCTGAGATAAGCAAGTGAATGAAAGGATTTAAAGAGACCTGTCTACAGTTTTGGGTGGCTATGTTTAACAAGGAAAGAGGGGCACTTAACAGAAAAGGCTGATTATTAAAGCAGTATTAAATAATTTGACTTGTTTACTTAACTAAGAAAATAAAAATTCTTCATCAGTACATCATTGATACAGAATATCGGAACAGAAGCAAAATCATACACACAAAAGAAAAGAACAGGGAAGCAAAAACATTTCCTTAAAACTTACTAAAAGGTCTGAATCAAGAGAGAAACACGGGAGCAATAAAGATGCAAACGCTTTTTTGTTTTCCTTTTAAAATTGGGCTTATCAGCCTAAGTAAAAAAGTATATATTATACACTGGTAATAGCAGGGAATTAGACATGGACATGGTGATCAAGATACTAAACAGCCTAGTGTTTATATGAAGGAATGATGTTCAGTGTAAACCTGGGGGTTATACAGTCAGACAAAATTACCCTGTTTGGTACGAAGTAAGAAAAAAAAAAAAAAGTAGCAAAAGATGGGCATGGTACAAGCTCACAAGATGATGTCACTGTCACATATACAGCAACAGGAAGTCTGTAAGTAAATAGAATTATTCACCATAATTTTCTTCCTCTTTCTGGGTGTTGGATTGGGTTTTGGGTTTTTTTCCATTAAAAGTTTGGATTAATAAAATACTTTCTAGAATAGCTGCAAAAGAAAGAGCATTCACACCTGAATCTTGTATTTCCAACCCACCACCTTATGGACCAACTCAAAACTATTTCACAGAATTGCTTGCCACTGTCTACTATCTTTGAGAGAATTCAGTACCTTGAAGCTGCAGCAGAAGTTTTCTCTAAAGTCACAGCAATTAGTATTTCATTAAAACATCAGCTTTAATTTATAAATTAAATCTTCAGTGCTTGGGTTGGCAGGAGAAAGAATCACACAACTGTAACTAAAAGGATCTCAATGTAGAAAATAAGTCTGAAAAAAAATAACTTTAAAAAAATAGGAAAACATATGTGTGGTTATGTTGAGCAGACTCTCTCTGAAAGCTTGGCCTGGGTACCACTGTGCCAGACTAGAGCACAGAGTGAAAGTACACATCACTGCTGATGGGGTGCAGCGAGAAACAAATCACATTCATGTGTATGAAATCAGGCAGAGCAGGTGATTAGAAATGGACTAATTAACAGCATGAATATTAACACGATCAATGATGAAATCTAAAACTGCAACTGGCAATATCCAGTGGGAAAATTATTAATACTCAGATGCATTTAAGCTCAATTTTCTGTCTTTCTTCCCCCACAGTGAAAGATAACCATCAATTCTTTAAATAAATTTTAACCACAGTGGCACATACAGAGCAGCATGTGAACCTTAGCAACAGGGGGGCAGTTTCTTTGTGGCAGCAGCTGCTCTGTGCCATCATGCTGCTAATTATTTAAAACCTGGTGTTAGAATTCATGGCACAGTAGATTTTATCAGTCCAAAGTAAGCAACAGGAGAGACGGTTCTTGACCCTAGGAAGTGATGACCAATTTGTGGAAATCTCATCTCTCTTATTCTCTTTTGACACTGTGACGTGAAAAGATGCCTTACTATTTCATTGTGGTAATGGGCAGCTCTTCAGAGAGTGATACCTAGATGTTAATGTTCAAATACTCATGGAAAATATATTTATTTCAGCTGGTCAGAGCCAAAACACTGCCTTTCATGCTGTCTATAGCTAGCAAATGTAAAATGCAACCCACTCCTCTAAAAGCAGTAACCCTGCATACCCAATGAATGCATTTAACATTCCACCCTCCTCCATTACTTCACGCCTTAGATTTCTGATGCAGATGAACGAAGTAAAAAACTGCCCAGTTAGTGCTGGTGTAGTAATGGAGGAGTTAACAACTCATCCACTAAGAAGAAAAAGACTTAATTTCCTCCATTTTGTCATTGTTTTTTAATTTAACATCTACTGTCAATTAATTACTGGAAGTATTAACTGTTAGACTAAAAGTTCAGCATAAACTCAGGGTCACTATTTACTATATTACAAGTAGTCATATTGCCTGGGAGTAACCATGAATGTTAAAAAGCACCAGGCAAATATAAGCAGGAAATGAAATACAAAACTCTAAAAATATCCCTGTGATCTATACAAGTAGCCATGGTGTCTGACAAATTCAATTAAATCTGTCATACATCATTCCTACAATATTATTGATAGAGACATAGCAGTATTGAATTTTAATTATTCAGCTAGTATTGATCCCACAATAATCTGGTGAAAATCATCTCAGGTTGTCAGTACCCCTAGGAGACAACAGCTATTATCTAATTATAAATCACATTGTGGCATTTGATAAAAGGTTAGGATTTTCATTTTACACATTTTTGCAGTCAGATTCTCATGTATAAATCAGTGTGACATGATTGTCTGCAATTGGTAATTATTTTCTTCCCATTGAGCATCTATTCCATTACCATGACAGACTCATAAAAGCGATCTCTGAGTGCATATAGCAAATTCCCAAAGATGCAGCAACAATTAAGGAACTGGGATTTCAGATTTTTATTCCATATTGACCTTGAGCAAGCAATTATAATGCTCACAGGGTTTGTATTTCCCCTAAGGAGAAGAGTGGGATAATATTTGCAGTGCCCACTCTTGCTAAACACTTTGAGATTCTCAGAGGAAAGATGCTGAACAGCAGCAAACTTTCCTCTTCAGCTCTTTCACAGCCAGAGGCTGGCTAGTAACCCTGCAGAGTGCTCTCCTTCTCTTCCAAAAATCTTAGTTTCCCTCTGCACCCCAATGAGAATTGGATAGTTGACATTATCGTTTTTCTTTTTCTCCCCTCATACCATGATTTATCGCTCTACTCAGGACACTGGGAGGATGCATCACCTTGGAGTGCCAGTGGTGTCAGTGGGACACAGAACACACAAACACCCCAGAGCTATGAGCTATGCACTCTCTAAAGACCCCAGCTATTCCTCTAGGAACTCCTGCATGCCCACGCTGCATCCCCTGCCTCCACCCAGCTCATTTTGCTGTCTTCTCAGGTTTTTAGTTGGCAAATGGCCCCATCTTCAAGTGACTTATAAGAAGAGACACAAGACACCTTTCTTGCCATTGCTTCGTTGTCCGTTCTTTGCAATGCCGGCAAGTTTATTCTTAAGGGTAACTAGTGTTCCTGCAAGCTGCTCACCCCATGGCCTCTGGCAGGGAGGCACTGCCAGATGAGACTAGACGTGATATATTGCTGATATAACAAAAACACCCGGCTGTTTGGGGTAATCTGGCATTATTCAACAGCCCTGAAATCACCGCTCAAGGAGGTCTCCAGTAGCCCCTTACAAACACTCATTCTTCATCGTTTATTATTTGGAAAAGACATCCCACATCCAAAGAGATCTTTTATTGTAATTTGGGCCCAGAGGAGCAAGGACGCATTCCCGAATTATGGAGATGGTCCTAACAACCAGCCTTTTCCTTTTATGACAATTGTCTCTTGGCTCAAGCAACCTCCCCTGACCAACAGCTGCAGCACTATCAGGCTGGCACTCCTCTGCCCACATATTTACTGCTTCAGAGATCCTAGCCAGATTCTTGAGCTCTGCTGAGAGACCCAAGGGCAACCAGCGTAGCTCCCCAAGTAAGGTAGTCAGAGGGAAGCTTTACACACAATCCAATAGCATATGACAGACGGTATCCCTGCAGGGTACATTTATGTATAAGGAAAGAGGGTAATAAAAGTGCCTGATCATTGCTCCCTAAAATACAATGACTTAAACAACTGCAGTGATGGTCTGTAATAAGTACACCATTCTATACCACTCTGGGATGTCCTTTTTTTTCCCCGACACATGCCTTGAACTTTATGATACAGAAATAAGGATAAAACAAATGATCAGTGACAAATGGCCTAAACTGAGAACATGAAATCTGAAAGGGGAGGTTAAATATTTAGAAAACTGTAAATGTCCTCCTTTAGATTTGAATTTTAACTGATTTGAAAATGTCACTGTTGAATCAAGGACAATCTAGAGACTAAGGAAATTTTTCAGCTGAAACAAGGGACATTTTGGAAAATCAGGTTCAAATGAGAAACATACACGTGAAAGCTATCACTTTTGGCACTCATTGCAGTCTGCAAGCCTTGAGTGGGCTGTGGGACTCACTTTATTTTGTTAGTGGACATTTTTACACTTGTACTGGAGACCTCTAAAATTGTGACATTTTCTGCATCTAATGGATTTCAGAGACTCCACAGGGAGACTGCCTCCAATCCTCAATTCCCTAACACTGCCCTGAACTGAAAGATCTTTCAGAAAAAATGAGATACAGTATTAGCAACAGCCTTAGACTAGCACTTAACCTACACACTTTTGCAGGGGTGGGAAAATGCCAGGCTCCCCCATATATGCTACCACCAAGACATCCAATCCTATCATAGGTTTTAAGTCCTTGGGGGACTGAGCTCTAGTTTGAAGGGAGAATTGGCGTGACATAACCCAAAGGCTTCCTTTCATTTCATTTCACAGAAAGCTAAAAGGTGAGGTAGCACTAAAAGCTTTTCTAGCCAACCTTTTCAAACCCACTCCCAGCAAGTCTAGGTGAAGTTCAAGCACTGTGTTCGCTCCCAAATGCTTATTCACTCTTCATTTTAATTCTTTTAATTACCCCCAAAGTCTCCCACACAATGCAGTACAACAACCACTACAAATAAGAGTAGAAAATCCCCAGTGAGAGTCATTTAAGCTACCACACAACCCACAGTCACTTTTCATACCCAAGCCAAATTCATCTCAGTCATCTAAAAAGCAACCTGTATGTCCTAAGTCACTGCTGTCCTGAGCCATCTTAGTTCTTTTTAAATACTTCATTTTATGACTCCTTTCTATCTTTATAGGTCCTTTCTATTTTTAGTCCTCACTTTTTGCCATATGACTGTGACCACTTCTTTTGCATAATTAATCTCATTTGTTTCTAACTACTAGTGATTCTTCTTGCTCCGAGTGTAACTTCTCATTTTACTTCCTCTTTAAAGTACCCTGTGTTATGCCAAAAACTTCATGAACAAATAAATATACTGGAAAACACAGTCTACAGAGTGTACAGCTGTGTGGTTTTACTCTATTGGCATGAGTAACACAAAGCCATAATGAACCTCCAGAAGGTACCTAAAGGAAAACAATGCCAAGAAATGCCAGGCTCACCATACACCGATTCTTCCTGCATAAATATTTGCCTTTCTCATCACAAACCAGTTCTACCTGTCCAAGCCCACCTTAGCCCACCTCCAACTTAGACTTGCATACAGGTCATGTGTGTTGATGCAGAAAACGCTGCTTGCTTCTCCATCCATGTGGTGAAAGAGATGTTTCGTGTCTGACCTAAGATCTGTGCTTTCTCACAGTCTGCAAACCAAAGCTGAGGTTATGCCTAGTAACAAGGGGAAAACTGTGTGACAAAACACAGAAGAGAAGAAAACTTACCTGCTAATTTTGGGGCAAATGCATAGTTGTAAAGCAACCTGTATTTTAAATAACGCAACAGGTTTTTAAAACTTGAAGATCTGTGCAGTTTGAAAAGGCTACACGCTTAAAGGTTTGAATTATCCTAGACAAATGACTACATTTCACAGGCAATACAAAAGCCTACAGACTGAGTAATGGCAGCCCACAGTTGTACAGAAAATTTCCATCTAGCCAAAAGGTAAAAATAACGCGAAAATTAAAGCATGACTGTGAAACATTTGGCTTGGAGAACTTTTCCAGAAAGGCCATCCATCAAATTCTGTACTATGCATGAACATGGTGTCATACCTATGCAATACGTGACATTTTCTCATCGTAGAGATGCTTGGCATTGTTTCACATGTCTAATTCTATGTGGTTTTCTCTCTAAAATTTAAGCTGCTATTCAGTCCTGTGTATTTTAAACCTTTTGATTATAACAGCATATTTCTGTATTCTGTAAAGTGCAGTGTCAATGAGTTAGAGATTCATAGCACAAATATACCTTCCAAAAGGTATATGATCAAGTTTGGTAAATAACAAATGAGATACTATCAGGGCATTTGGGTCCTGCTGTGTAAGAGTAGCTTGCTACCTTGCCCTAAAAATGTTGCTGCTACATCTTGGTACATCTTTAAGTCCACTTGTCTTTCTAGAACATGTGATATGATCACTTCAAAACTGTGAAGGTCCCAGCAGAAGTTATTGACCAAAACACTGGGTGTGGCAGAATAGAAAAGTAAAATGACCCCTACTGGCATTACTCTAAAACTTTCCATAAAAAACATTATTTCCCTCCTAATAATTTTCTCTTGAAGACTTTGGTGGTGTGGAGTTGTGTTGGGTTTTTTTTATTTCAAAAAGCTAAACTGAATGTTTTTAATTTGTTTCAACAAAATTATCTTAACATAATAGAGATAAAAAGGAAATAACCAGAAAAGCTACTTTCCACTGAAATAAACTTTGATAGAAAAGGTGTAACAATGTTTGCAAACAGTAGCAAATTTTTTAACTAACACTGAACACATATCTGAATTCTGGTCAAATCTTATCTTTGTTGGTAAAATATACAAGTTTTTTTTCATCTAATATCTCTATGTTAAAATGATCTGATATAGTGTAGTAAACACTGAACAAGTAATCGGATCCACAAAAAAAACAGAGCCACTCAAGAGAACTAAGTGGCTTTCTGATGTCCTTGCTGACAGTGTTTCCTAAGAATTAACAAGAAGAGATGAAGATTCACAGTAACAGGTGGAAAGACAGAAGAGGTGGTGGAACAGTAATAGCTGCTCTTCCTTCCTTTCTGCTGGACATACAGGGAACGTTAGTAGTCAGAGCTGTGAACCCAT
>VZTM01039832.1:2144-14814 GCA_013400555.1 Jacana jacana
AGCACTGTGCCCTCATGGCCAAGAAGGCCAATGGCATCCTGGGGTGTATTAGAAGGGGGGTGGATAGTAGGTCGAGAGAGGTTCTCCTCCCCCTCTACTCTGCCCTGGTGAGACCCCATCTGGAATATTGTGTCCAGTTCTGGGCCCCTCAGTTCAAGAAGGACAGGGAACTGCTTGAGAGAGTTCAGGGCAGGGCTACCAAGATGATTAAGGGAGTGGAGCATCGAGGAAAGGCTGAGGGAGTTGGGTCTCTTTAGCTTCACAGTGAGAGTGCCTGAACACTGGAACAGGCTGCCCAGGGAGGTTGTGGAAGGGGAAGGGCTCAGGGATTCAGCACCCGGGCAGGAAGTTCTCAGGATTGCAGCCATCAAGGAAAAGAGCAAACTTCAAAGCAAACTTTCTATTTTATATTAAATGTGACATTCATGTTATGAAATAACCCTGTTGGCCAAGCTTGGGTCAAGCGCCCAGGTCTCACTCCTCATCCCTTCACCAGACAAGCTTGAAAACAACAAGACCTTGAAATGTGCACACCATAACTGGCAATAGAATAAATATTTTCACAACTTCAGACACTAGAGTCTAAAAATGAAGTTTTCCCCAAGTACTAGAAGATAAACTAGCCTTGTAACACTCAAACGAGGACACCAAATATCGAAGATTCCTATTCATACAAGTGTCGCTAAAAAGATGTAAGAAATTCTCACATGAAATAAAAATTGCCTATGATACTTGGTATCCTAAAACACTAAGATTTATTAAAACTATTTTGTTAAATACTAATTTTCATAAAATTACAAGGATATGTTATATCTGGATACGTTACACTGAAACATGAAGGAGTAAAACACACCCGACCTGTTGTGCATCAGTGAGATACAGTGGCCTTCCTCTATCCTTCAAATGGCAGATGCAGGTTATTAACAGCAGAGGCAGTAGCAGCAGCAAAGAGGGCTCCTACAGGTTCAGCCTCCTCTATTAATATCCCCAGGTATAGCAGGCAATCTTCGTTACATGACACACTTGCTTTCAACTCCTGTTCATTCATTTCCAGAGCAACTGATTTAGTCCCAGTTCTCATCTAAATGGTTGGGATTTTTCTGTTTCTGTAAATTATCCTCTACAGTGCCCTTCACTTAGGCATGTAAATGTGCTAAATATCCTTTCTGCACCTTCTTTTTTCTGCTTATCTATACACATCCTACCTTCATTTTCTTTTCCTTGCTTGCCTAGCTGTCTCTTTCTCCTATACATAAACATAGATACTAACCTTAAGTTCATCCTTAATCTCTCTGTTGAGCAGAGGTGGTAATATGCACAAAACCCCACTTTGGTACCATATAATTTTCACAACTTTTTAATCACTAAATGGTAATCTGTGAATTCTGCTGCATAAAAATAGTCTTCTTTGTGGAAATTAATGAAGAATTGTTCTCCTCCAAAATGGCTATCTTCCATTGCTTCTAAAAAAAATAAAGCCATTAGTTATTTTTGTTAAAAGCAAAGACTGCTTTCAGTCTCATTGTGAATATCAGCAGCTGCTCAGAAAACAAGCAGTTCAACACGCAGCTCGCTCTCACTGCAAGAGAGAAGTATTTGTCAGTCCCTAGAAGAGTAACTTTTACTGACGAACCTTAAAGAAAATAATGAAATAAAACTGTTCAAAGGCAGCTCAGTAAAGGAATCTAGTGAATTTTAAGCACAAAAGAAAGTTAGCAATATCTACATTATTCTTTAATTGGACTCATCTGGGATAATAAACCAGTATGCCACCAAGTGCTACATTTCTTAAAGGAGTTATTCTTATGTGCAATTTAACTCAAACTGAGCCATTTCTTGTAGGTCATTAGTAACTGGATTACTCTGAAATAATATATGACATCTTCATTTGTAGTATAATATGAAGTTCCTGCTTTGTATGGAAAACTCCAATCAACTTCGGCCACTGGTCCTGTGAGATGTTTCACAACACAACCCTTGTAGAACAGCAAAAAAAGGAGAAGCAGCAGATCGCTCCTTAATGGTTCCTTGAATGCTGGTATAGATCCTCTCTGACTACAGACATCCTGAACACATAACACAATAAAGTTGCACAATGAGAAAGGTCAGCAAAGTGCAAGCATGAGTTAAGAAAGTCTATTTCCCCTGTTGCCATAAAACTAAAGGTGGAAAAACTACCCTAAATTTGAGAAGGGAATGTATCTTTTGAAAGAAAAAAAGTCTATTGGCTAGTAATCCTGCTTCAGCAGCATCTTCCCATGTGACCTAATGGATATTATCATATGGTCAAAGTTTCTTTTACTAATCAATCATAGAATGGTTTTGGTTGGAACCGACATTAAAGATGATCTAGCTCCAACCCTTTTGCCACAAGCAGAAACACCTCCCACTAAACCAGATTTACTTAAAGCCCCACCCAGCCTGGTCTCAAACACTTCCAGGGATGGGGCATCTACAGCTTCTCCCTCACAGGAAAAAGATTCTTCCTTTAATCTAAATCTCTCCTCTTTTAGTTTAAAAGCATTATCCCTTTTCCTATCACTACACCCCCTGAAAAAAGAATCCCTCTCTATCTTTTTTGTAGGCTCCCTTTAAGTACTGGAAGGCAGCTGTAAGGTATCCCTGGAGCCTTCTTTTCTCCAGGCTGAACTCCAACTGTCTTCACAGGAGAGGTGTTCCAGCCTTCCAATACCTTCGTGACCCACCTTTGACCTTGCTCCAACAGGTCTGTGTCTATCTTGAGGGCTCCAGAGCTGGATGCAGTACTCTAGGTGGGGGGTCAGCAGAGCAGAGGGGCAGAATCATCTCCCTTGACTGGCTAGCACCAGTTCTCTAGATGCGACTCAGGATACAGTTGGCTTTCTGAGATGCAAGAGCACATTGGTGTCTCATGTTGAGATTTTCATCAGCCAATATGCCAATATGTCCTTCTTGGCAGGCTTGTTCTCCATCTATTCCCATCCAAGCCTCTATTTGTGCTTGGGACAACCCTGACCCAGGACATTGCATTTGATCTAGTTGAACTTCATGAGGCTTGCACAGGCTCACCTCTCAAGCCTGTACAGGTTCTTCTGGATGGCATCCCTTCCCTCCAGCATGTGAACCTCACCACACAGCTTGGTGTCATTGGCAAACTTGCTGCCATTGACTGCAACTCAATGAGACTGACCATCCACCCAGCCAATTCCTTATCCACCAAGTGGTCCATCAGTCATGTACATGTCTCCTCCATATTAGAGACAAAGACATCACACAGGACAGTGTCAAATGCTTTCTAGAGGTCCACCTACCTTCTAACATAACTTTATATCTTTTTAATTTTTCCTTGAATTTTTTTCAGCTTTGTCTTTAAAAAGTACATTTTGCTTATTCCAATCTTTTGCCATAATATCCCATTCTTCACTTTTCTTAATCTTCCCTTATGTTTCTTCCCCATATTCTTTGCTTTCCTGCTCAATTTTTACATTTGAGCTGGAACTTTATGCTGATTACCTAAATTTAGATGCCTGGGAACTGTGATGTCCCCCCAAAAGAGCTCACCAAAGAGGACTGGGCTTTCTGGAATCAGGAAATTTCCTGAAATACTAGTTTTTCTGGTATAATTTTTACTCAGTTTAGCATACCACTATAATCTAGCAAAGTTTATCCCAATAAAATGCAATAGTTTCTTCCTGGAACTTTTAACACCACAGTATATGTTGTTGCCTATGTTACCCTCTATTAGTCTCACTTACTGCAAATCCTCACTCAAAAGCCTAATTTATTTAATGCTTCTAATTAATTCAATAGATCCTACATAGAAGCAGAAAATTAGACACACAGTCCATAATAGAAACAATGCTAGTTTAGGTGGAGTTGAAGAAGGGAAAAGTGCAAATATCTTGTTCTCTTCAAATGAAGAGGTGCATAGTGGCAGCAGAAACAGAAGACTAGGATTAGAGAGTAAGAATCCAGTTATTGGCCTAATCAATAAAAAGTCCTCTGAGTGTTACTATGTCAAAATCATTATAGCGTAAATCCATTAAAAATATTGGTCTAATCCTAGAGCCTTTAGGGTTTCTCCATGTCTCAAGGAGATCAACAGGAATATTTTCACTGTTTTTAGTGAGACATGGTAAATTTTCAAATGTTCATCTCCCATTCATTGATTCCACTAAAGGATTAGTTTATTCACATGAAAATGAAAGGCTAGGTTTATCACTGAATTTCGTTCTTACATTCAAGCTGCCAATACCAAATTTCTCCTAGCACCTTAAAACTATTATGGTAAACCACCAAAATCAGCACAGATCTTTATTCTACAGTTAAAGAAATTACATTGTCCTACTTTCACAACCTTATTGCAGTCCTTAAATCAACCTCCTTTCCCATCCATAAGAGTACTCTGTTATCTCACTGCCTCAGGTCCTATGCCAGGTTATTATTGCCTTTAATCTCAAAATCAAGCAGATTTGGACCTTGCCAGGATGACTGACAAAGGATAATCCCAGCTGCTGCAGGAAACCCTGATGATGCTTCAGTACATGACACACAAAGTCAGTGTTGAACTCAGAGGAGCAGTATATTATAAATGACTGTGCTGCTAGAGGCAATTTTTCTTCTATGGGACTTAATACTGAAGACTTGACTATTTTACTTTGGCTAATTTCTCAGCAGCTATAATTACAACTGACACAAGCCTTCAACTCGAGAGAGGAAAAAAAAAAAAAAAAAAAAAAAAAAAAATTGGGAAGATTAGCCTTTTAAATGTCCAGGTAGGAAATTACATTCTGCATTCTTGAGATTTCCCTATCCTTCAAAAACAGAGCCTTCAATTTGCCCTAAAATAGAATTATATCATTGAGTACTAAAATCTGCTATAACCTGCCTCAGAATAAGATTAATTTCTGTGTTAGCAAATGTTAATTGTTTGTATAGCATACTGTGCAATGTATTTTGGGATCTTTCCAAACAGAAGGCAATTTGTGAATTTCAGCCTCTTCCTACTCTTTCTTAGTTTCTGAATTAAGCCCTGATGTAGTGCTCTAGAATGAAAAGCAACACAACTATCTATTCTTCCTCACCAAATGGTGCTGTCCTTTCTGTTCACAAGTTTTTTGTGGTACTTCACTTAGGCTTATCTTTGTTAAAAGCTTAACAGAGCTAAAAGAACATAAACTAAAATTAAATGTACTTTTTATAGCATCTATAACCCCCAGTCTATATATCCCCTTTATTTTGTTCCTGGAAGGACCTCCATAGCATTGTCCTGAAAAATTATGTTGAAAATCACCTCACTCCATTTTTTCATTTTGGTATATCAAGTTCCTAAGCCTAGCTTTCAGGAACATCTCCCCACAGACTTGACCCAAAATCCACATAAGCCAATAAAAGCTTTTCCAAAGATTTTCCTCCCCTTGGGACCAGGCTTCACTATTAGTTTAATCACTATTAGGGGAGGGAAAAAAAAAAAAAAAAAGTAAGAAGAGTTACACTTAATGTATGCAGGAAAAGAAAAGACACTTTGAAAGTACAACTAATCATAACAATTTGCTGAAATAGTGGTTTTTACACATCCAGCATGTATCTAGTTGCATTTTTCATATTATCCCAAATTGTAACACAAAAAAAAGTTGCTGCTCTTTTAACAGCAGAAATAGGGTAGGTACTATTTACTACTACTTTTTATTTGACATAGACCATCTGCATTCAAAGTTTACTTCATTAGGAAACACCAAGTAGCACAATCTGTCTTACTAAAATATGACTGGCATTAAATCATACTTATATTGATAATTAAACTCTTCTTTCCATTTTACAGTGATGTCTCTATGGTAATGAAGTATTTTTCTAACCAAAGTTTATTAAAGATGGCATACCAAATTCAACAAGGTATCATAAGTGTCTGCCAGTACAAACCTAGATTCCCTACCCAGGTAAAGCTTAGCACAGATGATGCTGTGTAGTAGAAAACAGCTGTGACCTCACATTTCAAATAGGGAACATGGAGATTGGAAAGAAAACATCATTGATAACTCATCATATTAGTTTACCTCTGCTTTCATTTTAAGAGGTACATTATATAAGTGGAAGAAGAATCAGACTTCCTCAGTCTGTCCCCTTTGCCTAACCTTTCCTTGAAATGTTTCTGATTTATCTTGTAAAGAGCATGGGTTTTGCAGCTATCAAGAAGACTAAAAGAACATAACAAATAAAGACAGAAGGACTCTAGTATACTGTAAAAACAGCTATATTTGTAGAGAACGAAGGCTCAATACAGCTGACACAAAGTTAATGGCATCTTAGAAAATCCCGATCTACCATAAAACTAGAATACTGCACATATCAATACCTGCTTCTGTCACTGAAGTTTTGCAGTAAAAAACAGTTACATATCAAAACCGAGGATCAAATCCTTAGTCCCTTGTCTACCTCAAAGCACTATATGTCAGGTTGCCTTAATTATGGTGACAAACAAGCAGTACCAGAATGTCATGACTGTCAAAGTGCTAGTTGCAAAATTAAAACAAAACAACATACCAAATCTTTGCAGTGAATTCAATGCAAACAAGACCTCCAGTTAACATTTAAGACTAGATTCCAGCTCCCTTTTTCAGTCTACTGGAAATGTTCAGTAATAATACACTTTTATATATAAATCATAATCACAACTGAAGACTGCCGTTTGTTATCTCTAATGGCCTTTATATGCCACCTTTCTTCTACTGAAAAGAAAAACAACAGCCTGAAAGGGCGCTTGAGTACATAACATCTGAGTTCATTTTTTCTCAATTATACCTTAAAGATAGATTGAGTTCCCACTTTTCGACTAGTCATAATTTTACTAGGATCAGTAGTAGTTCGCCACAGTGATAAATGCAAGAAAGAAAGTCTTTTCCAGGTCAACAGCTATGACCTACTGCATTGGAACAACAAACTTCTCAATTAAATATTTCAGAGAATCTGTGTGCTCTGGACTATGAGGTCAGTTGGGATCTGAAGCCTCACTCTAAGCCTCTGCATTCAGACTCCTCTTTTCTCTATAGACCTTTAAGTACTGCAGAAAAATTATTGTGCCTGTGAACACAATACATCCTCCCAAATACTCTACTGGAGCATCTCTCTCTGGTTTTAGTAGACACACTTCAACAATGCCATTAGATCCAAAAGCAGATGATGCTCCACTAGCACCACTCAAAAAGATCCTGTCCCTGAGACTGTGTTTTCCTTCCCCCTTATGTTACTAGGGAGTGAAATTAAAAAAAAAAAAACCCACAACAAAAAACCCCCCACACCCCAAAAAAACCCACTGCCTCAACAGCAGGAGAGGTAAAACAGTAAAAGTATTATAATCATAGCTAATAATAGAGATTAAACTGTGATATAATAGAATCATACATCTTCCACTAAAATTTTAAATAACAATACTTACTGCTGCCAAATGGCATAAACAGAAAAACATCTTTGTAAGATATCACCATTTGTCTATCCTATGTTCTATGTTCTTTTTTAACTTCTTTCATCATGTTTAGGTGGCCATCTCATTTTTATATTTTACAAGAGATTGATTCAAGATGACATGTTAGAATCCTATTGACAAGAATCTCCCATAACTATTCACACTGCCCTGGGTAGAAAAACAGACCATCAGGTCCCAAACTTCTCTCAACGCTCTAAACAGTTTATTCCAGCAAGCAGTTACCAACATGAAGTTCAACTCGTCTTCCATTCTACCATTCCAATCCAATCCATCTTTTCCTCAATGTACATGAATCAAATTATCGCCATTATTCAAACCCACATATACTTAAGCTCTCTAACAGCATTTCTGAAGGAATAACCTCACGATCTTCCTCAAATTTACAAAAAAATTTTCAGTCCTTGCTGACAACACAACACTTCTACCAAAAGCCAAAAAGAAAAGACAGAAATGTTTCAAGCAAACAAGGGTCTTTTTCTCCAAGACTGAAAATAAACAGGAAATGTTTAAATGGGTCCAACTACAGCACTGAATACCAATTCGTAGCTTGAAAGAAAATGCTTTTGTGCAAAGAATACTACCAGACACCAGACACTCAGACTGCTCAGACTGCAAGGAACACAACAGTGAACACAGCAATATCTGTAACTGGATGCTAGATTGAGCTGGACAGGAGGCGTACCCAGAGCCAGGAAAACCCAAGGAAGAGCACAGAGCTCCACCAGGAGCCAGCAGCTCTCTAGAACAAAGCTGACATGGCAATGCAGGGATTGCTGGAAGATTTAAATGGCCCCAGGGAGTGCTAGCGAGTAGGAGCACTGTGAACAGGCCATGGTGCAGCATTTTGTTCAGGAAGAGCCTGGAAACCTGTTTGTAGGTCCACAGCTCAGGGAAGCGCTCAACTTCTCTGCCAAAATGGTGGGCAATCACTTCAGAGATGAAACCAGTGTTCCTACACAGAAAGCCCCTCAGGTGTCTGACACATCCAGCCAGAAGGAAGAGGTAAGGAGGGAGACTTTAGTGCAGGCAAGTAGGTTGCAGTGAGCGCCCAGATACTAATCGTGGAAAGGTAAGTATTTGTACACAGTGTGCACAGGTTGGTTTTGTTACATCAGGTGTTGTAACCAAGTTGCAAGAAATGGTTAAAAGGTTGTGCAGTATCAGCAGAGCTGAAGCAGATATAGACAGGTGGTTTCATAACCAGGATGCTGTAGCAGACACCACTGAGAATGAGGCACCTTGGACCCTGCTTACACACAACAGCAGGACTCTGCTTCAGTCCCCAACTCTGGCATCACGACCAAAAAAAGTCATGAAGCTTCAACAGCAATAAACACCCAGGAGCAAGGTCTGCCAGGAAGAATTGCACCAGCAGCACAAAGTAGATAATGCAAAAAACCCAATGTGTTAGCAGCGGGTGACTCTGTTCAAGGGCAGAGAGACATCCATCTGCCTTCCTAAAAGGGAGCATTCTGAGCTATACTGCCTTCCAAGAGCTAAGGTTCGAGACATTGCCAAGAGGATGCCACAACTTGTCAGAGTACAGACTACTATTCACTGTCACTCTTTCCTGTGGTCACAAATCACACTGCAAGCCAGAACCTGGGCAGACTCAAGGGAGACAAAACCCTGGGGGTACAAGCAAAATAAATGGTGCTTGAGTTATCTTTTCTTCCATTTTACCAGTTAGAGAAAAGGCAGCAGCCAGAAAGGGACAGATAATGCATATCAACTCCTGGCTACATGGCTGGTGCCATCACGAGGCTTTTATGCCAATGGGCCATTCTTTGATGAATATGGCCTGTTAGAGAGGGATGGAATCCACCTGCCCAGAAGGGGCAAGGGAATCTTTGGCAGCTGGCTGGCCAATTTGGTGAAGCAGGCTTTAAACTGAAGGACTTGGGAAGCAGAGGTAATAAAAAGGAAAACCTTTAAAGAAGTGTGATTACCTGAGCTGGCAACATCAACTTGTGTACCTAAGCAGTCACTTCCATGGCAAGTATCCTAATTGCCATGCAAAACAGCATAAAGCATAAACCACAATAGATAGATCTTATCCTCAACTTGTACCACAGACATGGTTTCAACTGTTTCACAGCTTAAGGCAGCCATAAGATTGGAAACAGTGCCTTTTTGAAATAACATCTTTGTGCTGTATTAATGACACAGTTGAGGCTGTCAGGGAGCACCTGATCTTGAAACAATAAAAGCAGGTTTCCTATCATTTGATTCACAGTTATGAATGACTATTTCTGATGTTTCAGCTCCTAGCACTTGTGAGGTACAGAGCTGATGGTTGTATTGAATGAGCTGTTAGGTCTTTTGTAAAAGCTGTATCAAAGCTCCAGAACACAACATTTATTCATGACGCTTAAGGAAGAAATCAAAATTTTCATTGAATTGAGATGCATACTGCAGTCCAAAAAGACACAGTACTAAGGCAATGAAGAAAACAGGGACAAGGAAGACAAAAACTCCCACCCCATTAATGTATTACTACTTCATCACAAGAATAAGTGGTCAAGTGGAAGGTATCCCTGCCCATGGCAGGAGGTTGGAAATAGATGAAATTTAAAGTCCCTTCTAACACAAACCATTCCACAATTCTATAGTGATTTGCATGTTCCAGTTCACCTTGTCCTTTCTGCCTTGACAGCACGGCTTGCAGCCAGACAGGACCCCTTTATGCTAAATCATCTTTAAGTTTCCAGATGACAACATAGAGCATAAGAGAGACCAGATCTTATTTGCTTTGGCTTACAATAAAGGAAGAAGAAACCGTACTGCTCCCTCAATTTGTATGCATATCTGCGTACCGATTTAGTGTCTGAACAACTCTGGTAGATACTAAGGAATTTATTATCTCAGAAATAAAGTGTTCAGTTCCAGATTCTGGAGAACAACATAAAGGCTAGAAGTGCCTTTCAGTTTCTATCCTCCCACTATCCATATCATTAGCCCCATTGCAGTTTTCCTACTTATACTGAAATATTAAGACTACTCCTGGAATATTTACAGGTATCTGATATTTGGACAAATACTTTTCACTGAGTTCCCCAAAATTCACCCCAAAAATGTCAAATATTAATTCCTCTTTATACTATTGCCAACAGCAAGAAGCAAGTCTTCACTAAAACACTGCAGTACTTAAATTACAATAACATTTTTGAATGACGTTACATGTCAATTTTATAATGCCATGTTTTATTTTATGTTCACCTAGGAAGTAGCGTGTCTAAAATGCCAATGAAAACTACTGTATTTGCTAAACAGTCTGATGGCTTAACGCATACATGCACATACACACACAAATCTAATAAATCACTTTCTTATCTACCTGGTTATAAAGGACTTAAGCCTGTTATTTTCTGGAAGTATACTGAAACCACTTAAGTTCCATGTAAGAGTTGGGTATTGAAAACCACACACATCTTCATTACACCTACACAAAGAAGCTGTTCTTTCAATCTGTTCATTTCATTCCACAGCAAAATATGGCAGATTAGACCATTTTGTTATGAGGTACACAGATGTACACACACTCACTAGAGACATTACTAATAGGAATTCAAGAAAAATATTTTTCTATGTCCCTATATGATGATTGCATCATCTTTCATTTGTTTTAAATAAGCTGCATTTTCGTTTGTAAGCATTATATTTAACTACAAAATATTTTTCCAGAAAAATGAGGAATATGTAAATGAAGCAGAATAAACAAATTAAAGCTCATGTTAAATGATAAGCAACTGTCATCATCTAAAAGGAGAGTAATTTTAAGCACAAAGAGCAAATGCTGCTTTGTAGATAAGGTTAATCGGCTATTTTATAACCTTTTCAGAAGAAAACTCCACATTTGTACTTGAAGCTCAGTAAATCTTTGAACTGGTGCATAACTATCACTGAATACATATTTCTAGTCATATAATAATTTCTAGTTTAATAAAAATAGATTGTTTCATGCTATTTTTCTGGAAATCTAGATTGATGCTACACAGATAACATGAGACATATCAGAAATAAACTTTGTGCTTGCCACAGCTTGAATTATATTGATACACAACATATACAATACATATTTTGCAACTAGACTAACAATTCTATTAAGTACACAGAAACAAAATGGATAGAAGAAATGCAAAGACAAGAAAACAAAGACACACGATATGCAAGTCCTACTACGACAAAAGAACTACCATGTCAACCAAAATATCTAAATATAATACTGTGTAAAAATGCAGATGACATTAGGTCATCTTGAACAACGTAAGTCTGCAAGAAGGAAACACTGGACAGAAACCAGAAATGTATTTCGTTTTTACAGGCAAAAACATTTGTAGAACAATACAAAACAGTCAATTTTCAGAGTTATATCATTTATTTGTGAGTCTGTATGCATAACATACACTTGTTGTCACTGGAGTTGCAATAGAACACTTTATTGAAACAGGAGTTGCACCCCGATAGTCGCTATCCCTGTATGTGAGACAAACCAAAATCCCTCTCCTAACACACACCAAAAAGCAAAAGAAACAAACAAACAAAAAAAAAACAACCCCAAATAACAGCAAAAGCTACCAAAAACTAAACACAGAAGACATCAAAGAGATTATCAACAGCCTACTGTATGAAAATAACAATCAATAGTTTCACCTGTTCATTAAATGAACTATCAGAATCTGCATTTCACAGAATCAAAGAAAACAAGTTGGCAGGAAACTAAAGACTGTCTAGTTCCACTCATGCTTCAATGGAGGGTCAAGGGAGCAGGTTGCTCAGGGCCATGCACAACAAACTTTATTTAAACTTTACATTTAGTCTTTACAGTTTATTCTGTAGCAATACATGACAGATGAATCAGTTGTATTAAAGTAACATCAGATTTTAGAATTTAAACTCACTTAGAGGCATACTCACTCTGGGGATATGCAACCTTTCTCTGAGTTCCATAGACACAAAGCCTATTTGGGATCTCCCTCAGAAAATGAGATAAGAATCAGCCTTCTAAGTGTAAAATTCTCTTCAGGGGTAAGAAGCAAGAGTATGTTGCATTAGACATGACAATGCTACGGTACCCATCCATCACCTCGGTTTTACAAAGCATTTAATAGCTGCTTTTGTGCAAAACATTTACATCAATTGACTTCTTAATGTCACATTTAGAACATTACTATTTCCTTCAAGTTAGAAAGCTTGGATATTTAAAAAGTG
>VZTM01039838.1:470-10779 GCA_013400555.1 Jacana jacana
TTGATTTTATTTTAATTAAACACATGCTATTTTGCTTTATTGCTTGAAAGTGAAGTACAATATTTTGGCTTCTCCCCAGGTTGTGAAGTTAAAAATTTTACGTTCTTCTTTTCTATGCCTTTGGACATAACTCTGACATTTGCTTCTTTGCCCTACCGAATCCAAGACCAGAATCCAAGAATATTCTCACAAAGTGAAAGCACCCATCTCATTTGTACAAGCTTCCTTATAGGCAGCTTACAGTCAGGCTGCCTAGACAGCTACCAGACTTTGAGAGTGCCCAAGAGGCTCCCTCTGACTCTGGAACCTCTTGGGGCCTGTTGTTATAAATGCCCGGTCTAAACCTAGTACAGTCCTTAAGATGCTCTAAGACTGTGCTGTGACTGGAGTTTCATAAGCGTTGCAGGGCGCTGTTTTCAAAGACCTTAAGCACACACTGCCTTGTACAAAAGCCAGCATAAGTGCAAATGTATCAATATAAACTAGAAGATAGTGACTGCAAAGATGAGATTGTAACTGTATGGTGCTCAGAATCTTACCTCTAAAGTGATCGTAACTGGATAATTAGTAGAGAAAAATAGATTATATACAGTTTTTATACCAAGGAAAAGAATCAGGAAGAAAAAATTACAGAAGTGCTACTTCTGTATTGACATGACAGGAAGCCCTTGAACTCATCTGTTTTTTACCTTAGTATACTTCCACCCAGACCTTATTATATACTAATCACATCAATAGAACAAATTATTTTTCTGGAACTTATATGAAACAGTTAACCTGTGCAGCTCTATAACAAGACCAGTCAGACTTTTTTTTTTTTTTTTAAATCTTCACTAGGAAACAAGAAAATAGTCTTCCTGAATGTTTATCTTCTCAAAATGTGATTTTTACAGCTTCTTACCTTCTGATTCAATGCAACTAACAGCAGCTATCTCACAATAAGGTATCTAGTCTAAGTAAGCCACCTAGATAAATTTTTATATAACAGTTTGCTATGTTATTGATAATCTTACAACAATCCCTTTGTTCTTTTTATTCTGCTTCACATTACACTTATTCTTATCCATGTTTAACACATTTGCCTGCATGCTGATTCTCTCCTCGATGTGGTTATTCCTTTCATTATGTTAACATCAAATTATTCCACACAGTGACCTATTAATGCAACTGTTAAATCTTTCTTCCTTGGAACAAAAACAAAAAAAAAATTCTTTAAACAACTGCAATAGAATCCATTTTATATAGTTAAATGAGGAAAGAAACATACACCACAGAGCAGTTCCAGAAGTCTACGAGCTCTGCAAGCCTTTAAAATGAAGTTGACAGTGATGGTAATTTATGAACGTAGCCATAGACCATTTTGCAATATATTTTTCCCCTGTTACACCAAATTTGTGGAGGTACCCTGACTCCCATCCAGACCCATGAGAATACCAGTTCAGGAAGGCAAACTAGCTGGGAGCTAGAAACTTTTAAATGTGGAAACAAAATGACTGAAGTCACACTGAAGAGTACAAAAATAACGTGAACCATTCTTGTAGACCTTCTTTGCAAAGGGCTGTCATGGAACAGTAGCACTCCAAGAGAATGGAGAATATGAGAATCTTCATGCTCCATCTGTATGCCTTTAGCAGCCAAGGCCTTGCAGCATGGCTTTGGACTGAGGATGAGGAGGATGTATTGTGTGACCAGCCTAACAGGTAATCATACAGATGTTGCTGGCTGTTACTTGTTGTTGGTTCCCTTGTTTTTCATGTTAAAAACAATTCTTTAAAAGACCTGGGTATATATATCCTTTAGCTCTTACTTCACTTCTTACACATCTTTACAAAAAGACTTCTTCATAGGAAATAATTTGGTATCAGTGAGAAGAGGAGAAAGAACTAAACTTTCAATTAAAGTCTAAATCTAATTTTACTGTTTTTTGAAGTTGTCTAAATGGATCCCTTTATAGTACAGGGCTTTGATGCCATTTTAAATAAGTTCATAGAAAAGTGAATTTGAAAAAAAAACAAAACAAAACAAAACAAAACAAAACAAACAAACAAAAAAACCCAACAACAAAAACCGCCCAAAACATAATCAGGGTAATTTAATGCACCTAAGGCATAAGCTGATGCTGAGTAGCTATTTTTCTCAAGGCTTTGGCAATTCAGGCTGCTTAAATATGACTTGAAGAGGAGAAGTTCAAACAGTGTGGGTAGGCAGGAAGATGTTCAATTAAAACCACAGTATTTGTTCTGTAACTTTTTCTCCTACTGCAGTTATGCAGCAGTACTCTCCTGATCATCACAAAAAATAACCAACAGTTAGAGAAGAAGCTTAGATTATTGTTAGTGTTTCATAGCTTGTTTTCCCACCTTGGGAGAGGTGTTTAGCATGTCCAAATTTCTATAAAAGGGGGTTTAAAGCTACAAATACTTTAGCAAGAAAATTCCTTTTAATGTTATGTCTCATATAGAGCTTTATATTCATACAGCTTAGTGTAACAGTTCATGAGGAGCTTTGAAGTCAAGTCACAAAACCCCCATAAAATAGTGAAGATCCAAAGTTACATTTCTTTTATATTCAGGAAGCTAGAAGCTATTTAAAAATAAGTTTTACTAGAAAAAACATATGTGGAATACAGAAAGTTTGGTTTAAAACTTCAGAAGAACTTTTTTCAGATAATAATATCTGAATAAAAAATCAGAAGCTAAAAGAAAATTAATTCCAATGAAAAAAATAGTAGATTCATCATATATAACATTTTCAAAAGAGGTTGTTCAACTCCTTAAGTGAATTATATGGCAAAAGAGTTGTTCTGTAAAATGCTAAAGTGCAGCATCTTTATCTTTCTGCAATAAAATTTTGTCAAAAAAACCCATCTTGCCTTTATTCTAAGAGATTTCAAATGACATAATAAAATAACTATGGATAGCCCCTCATTTGTAGACATAACCCACTAAGGTAAGAAAACCTTCCAGAGCAGAATTTGGTATTTATTGGCATTTGAGCTTTTTAGTAATAAAAATACTGCTTGAAACATTAATGCAAACCAACTCAGTACATCATATCAAATTGTCTTAAAATTTATATTAATCTGAAAGAATCTTCTTCATTGAAAATTATGCATTACTTTGTTATGGTGAGAGGCCTGCAATGTACAGCAAGAAGTTGTGCAACAGCATTTTATTCCCTGATAGTAAGGGATATTAATTCAGGAGGTGTAGGTAAGTACATATATCTTTGCTGTCATTCAGAAACAAAACGTCATGTAGGGCAACTTCGTCACTGCTATTCCGCTATACCGCCTGTTCTGTGGTGTTGCCTTTTGGATTTTAAAACAGAAATGCTTGGTCATCTCTGTAAGAATTTGGATTGATATAGATCTCATAAATCCATCATTGCAAGAGATTCCCATTTTTCTATTGCTTGATGACAATCCATAGATAAACCCACGTAAGAGGAACATGGTAACAATCCCTCTTTAGTATTGAAAATATTTTGTGTTAGGCTCATAGAAAGATCAATCCTGCATACAGCCACCTGCCACATCATCAGGAACTTCAGGAACATTATAACACTGCTGTGTGTCTTAAATTTCATAATGTAATCTCTGAGATGGTTTCTACTCACCAGGAATCTACTCAGAATTTCTAGAGAGATTTAAAGTACCTGCTGAAACCATATAAAAAAATACACGTCAATTATGATTGTGATAACAACGATGCATTGAGTGGATCCACCTAGACTTATCATTCAGTCTTCCATGGAAACCTGCTGCAGATGAAAGAGGTTAAGGATAATATAGATAGTGATATAGTGACATGGAAATCAATAATCATTGAGTGGAATTTGTTCCACCTATATTAGCCATCTCTGCCATCCTAGTACCTAATACCCTCCGAAGAAATAAATATGAAAAATAAATGGGATGTATTGCCCTCATCCTCACTGTCCTCCTCTTTTGTAGTCTGATACAGAGGAGCTTCCAGACACGTGCCGTAACACTCGACAGCTTAGCCACCAGACCTCCCAAGGATGCAAAGTTCACAAAATCACTCTCTGCTTTTGTGTGTGCAGGTATATTTGAGATGCCTCCCTCCTACACATGCAAATGTGTGAAGTTGTGGATGCTCCATCCCTGGAAGTGGTCAACACCAGGCTGGATGGGGCTTTGAGCAACCTGGTCTGGTGGAAAGTGGTCTAGTGGGGGTTGGAACTTGATGATATTTAAAGTCCTTTCCAACTCCAAGAGCACCACATAAAGCAGTGATTGACTTTCAGCTATGTAAATTTGTTGCAAATTCTGAATTAGGGTCCTGACAACTACATCAATTTCTCATGGATCGGTGATTTAGAACGCTTGAAGAAATGCTGACAAAGGTGTTAGTAAAAATGTTTTTAATATGATGTAAAAGGGTGACTTGACTTGACTTAAAGTTTGATGTCAAGGTTCACTCTATTAATTACTGCATTGGAAAACATACAAAGGAATATTGAGTTACACTCAAGTTAGGATGTTACACAGAGAGATCAGGGATGCAAAGGGAAAGGGAGGTCCTCCTATGGAGTCATGGGATTAAGAGCGGAACCCGCTTGCTTTTAAAGTTCCTTCTCAGAGAGTGTTCAAGGTATTGCTGGTTCCAGACTTAGTCCCAGACTTGGTCAACTGTTTATGTCTAACGGATTGTATATGCAAAGTTTATGTAATATTTAATTAGCATTAAATCACCTCGCAACCAAAGTTACCAAGGCAAAATCAAAGGCATCATATACAGGGTTATGCATGATATTGGTTGCTTACCAAAGATCTGCAATTCATGAAAGGTCTCTCTGACTCCAGAAGTTACCTTGGAAGGCATCCCAGTTCAAGCCAGACTACCTACCATGTGGACCTAAAAAAAGGCTCACTTAGGCTGTCATATTTATGGGACAGAGTGCTTGACTCATACATGCCATGGAAAAGATATGCATGAGACTCTGTACATAAAACTTTTTTTCATCCCTTGATAAATGAGTCTGGGAAAAGCCACCAGCTATTCATGTGTTAATCACATGAACAGTGTCCCCAGGCTTGTATGCATCGCATCGCTGCTCACTGTGTCACTCTGCTCCTTTGGGGGTTTTCAGAGAACAGACAGAAAATAGAGGATTTGGGGGCCCAGACAAAGTTCAGGCCTTTACCTCCTCTGGAGCCTGTACTAAACTACTGCCAGTTCAGTTAAGGGGTTGACTGCATCCGTCACAGATATAAACAAACAAAGAGTAGCTTTCCCATTCCATTATTTCAGTGCAGGGACTGGAAATAATAAGTTACAACTAACCACACACAAACCCCAATTCCATAAATATGAATGCCGAATAAAATAAAGGGAGCTCACTGTCATTTCACTGCCAAGGAGTCCAAATTTGTTTGGTGCACCATTTGATGTAAATTACTCCCCAGGTCCTATTAGGAAAGTAATCATGTGAAATTATTCATAAACTTAAACAGTACTTACAGATTGGGTACTTGTGTAGTTTTCTGTATGAAGTGGCTTTATGTGACCCTAATAGAAATCCTCTATAATATTATGTAGAATGGAAAGTCAAAAATGTTCTTATAGAAGTAGTTTAAGTGAGGTATAGGTTAAGAGATAATGTTTTCTTTCTCTTTCCAATTTCTTTTTCTTATTCTTTTTCTTTTCCTTTTCCTTTTCCTTTTTCTTTTTTCTTTTTTCTGTTTCTTTTCCTTTTCCTTTTCCTTTTCCTTTTTCTAATACCCATTAATGACAGCTAATTGTTCTCCTGCTAGACAAGCACCTGAAAGTTAATTTATTATTTCTGTAGTAAGGTATTGTTCTGCTAAATTCATCCCATAAAGGATTAGGACACTCTGCATAATTCACTGCACAATGATCAGGTATGTCTGACCTAGGTGATACGCTAGGTTGGATGATGGTAAGACCTGTGATGCAGCACAGCTGAGCTGCAGCTTCATTTCAAGAAAGGCATCCAAAAATGATTATACAGTACAGGACAAAACATTTCCAGGCACCAAGCTAGCTAATAAGTATGCAGAAAAAGCAATCATTCTGGCAGAATGTGGCCTTCTAGTAGCGTAGCTGTGCATAGCTGATTGAATTAGAATTAGGTAGCCGCGAGGATCACTTTTGTATGTTTGCATATCTGAATTTGATGAGCCTGCAAGCTTCTTAAAGGGATGAGGAAAGGAGGGGAGAAATGGAATAAACCACTATGCCCTGCTTTACAACTAAAGCCTGAAAGTGAAATATTATTCTCACTTAGTGAGAGGATTAGATCTGTTCTCTAGTAGTCTACTGCATAGTTAAAAAGGCAATCTCTTAAATCTTCATGCATTTCCTGGTTAATTTTTATGCGACCTGATTATACTGCTACAAAAGCTTTCAGAAGAATCTTCATAAAGGTTGCAAGTATAAACAAAAGTTCCATTTCTACTGATCCAGGTAGTTAGGTAAGTGCTTAAGCTCTTGCTCAAGGGCCTTAAGTGCTCTAATTAATACCTATCCTCTTCCTCACATGCTGAGCATATCACAAACCTTCGGGGGTTAGATTCATCTCACTTTACAGCTTTTTTAAAAGTTATGTAAAAAAGAAAAACAAATTACATGGGATCCCTCTTTCACATGTCTTCAGACAGGTTCCTAAACTAGTCTTAGATTAACTGTTTAACTTTTAGCTATTCCCACCCTAGGATATGATTGCACAGTACTCCATTGTATGAATAATACTTCTAAAAGATGTAGTAAACCAGGAAATGCTTGGATACAGCATGTATGGTGACAAAGTTTGATTTTTCATTATTGTCTAAGAAGAAAATATTTTTTTTCATTTCATCATAAATGATGCACAGGAAATTTTTAAGATGCAGTTAAATATGTATGGCACTTCTCTGAACGTTTGCTTCTCAGTTCTCAAGTGCCTCTTTTCCCTCAGACATGCTCAATTAGAAGTACCAATATGTCCATATCTGTTTGGAAAGCCATCTTTCTATCCCTCACAGATAAAACAAGGACAAATTTGAACAATTAATGAGCTTCTGCTGGCGACATTCTCCCTTCATTTTTACCCCATATCCATGATCTCCTGCTCTACCACAGTCTCTTAAGACAAGAAGGGAAAGAACCACAAATAGATATAAAAAAAAATCTGTCTTTCCCAAAACAACCATTATATCCTACCTTGTTCTTGAACTAATTCAAAATTGCAATGATTCTAGATAAATTTTGTCCAGAGATCCAGCCAAATGAAAGAACTTCCTCATGCTACATTAGGATGGTGATAACCAACACTATCATCTGAAAGACAGGCATCTGCTTCTTAGACACACAATAGGAGCATCTCTCTGATATGTCCCAGAGCTGATGCAGGAGGCAGGTGTCCTCATACCTCAGGGAAGGGTGTGTCCAACCTTAATGGGCTTTTGGGCTTTTGGAAGAATTGTTTTGTGAAAATGGGAGTACTTTTGTGAAATGGGAGTACTTCCCCCTGTATTCAGCACTGGTGAGGCCACACCTTGAGAATCGTGTCCAGTTCTGGGCACCTCAACACAAAAGAGATATTGAGGTGCTGGAGCGAGTACAGAGGAGGGCAACGAAGCTGGTAAGAGGACTGGAGAATAAGGCTTATGAGGATCGATTGAGGGAGTTGGGACTGTTTAGTTTGAGGAAGAGGAGGCTGAGGGGAGACATCATCACTCTCTACAACTGCTTGAAAGGGCATTGTAGAGAGGTTGGTGCTGGTCTCTTCTCACGGGCAATGAGCGACAGAACAAGAGGGAATGGCTGCAAGCTGCAGCAGGGTAGGTTTCGGTTGGACATTAGGAAAAAGTTTTTCACAGAGCGAGCGGTCAGTCAGTGGAATCAGCTGCCCAGGGAGGTGGTGGAGTCACCCTCCCTGACTGTGTTTAAGAGTAGATTAGATGTGGTGTTGAAGGATCTGGTGTAGGGGAGAACTTTGTAGAGTAGGGCTGATGGTTGGACTTGATGATCCCAAGGGTCTCTTCCAACCTAAATGATTCTATGATTCTATGATTCTACTTGAGAAGATTGACTAGAGTGTTAAAACAGTCTAATTATTTCTTTTTGATCTAGGAGTCCAAATTATATTTCTTTTCATCATAAGTGCCAAGGAAGGTGGTCTGTTTAAAGTCTTATATGGGCTCTTTCTCCATTTCAGAAAGACAAATTATTATAAAATTACAAAGTGGCAAATCATACAGGAGAAATAAATTAGCATTTATGACCTTCCTGTTACAAGACAAAAGATTTAATAAAACTGAGAGATAGCCTAAGTAAAATGGATAAAATAAATAAATAATTTGATGGCTAATATCAATAAAAATTTTTTCATGCTTTGAAGAAAATGTCAACACTATGTTAGGTAGAAATGTTTCTCAGAGATTGCTATTGTATGACCTCTAACCACAAGGAAGAGAAAAATCTTTGTTTCTACAGTATCTTATGTTGGTCTTTGGTAGAAAAGGTTCTGCCTTTGAAACAATGTTAAATTGATATAAAAATCCCAATTGTGCTCATGCCTCTATATATTCTTATCATATCCTCAAACTACATCATGAAAAGCTCATGTATTGTAGATTTTTGGGGTATAAAAAACAATAAAATCCAAAAATCCCTGGTGGCATAAGAAAAATAGATCTTTTCCACATCTATATTGACATCTCAATACATATTTACCTATGATTTGATTGAGTTTTTGTTGATATGCTGTATTTCCTTTGTTCGTTTTAATGTTACTTCTCTACTGTTTGTTGGATTAGTGAATCAAGCTGGAAAAAATCACCCTAAAGTGTGTGGGCTTTTTAATAAACCTCTGTAGAACTTCTATATAATCACAGACTTCTTCCTTGTTTGTTACAAAAAGGGTTAATTTGAATTACTTTAGTCACTTCAAAGAATGCAAAGCTCTTTTAACAAAACAGAGGAAGTCTGTTCTCTATATTACCATCTATGCAGGTATTTTTATATGAAGGGATACATTTTCAAAGCACTGCAAGGGAGGTATGTGCTAAAATCTGTTCATGTATAACAGGATTTGTGCTAATACCGCCTACACGCTACTTTGAAAATATACCCCTCTGTTTTTAATAGTTTGTAGTCATGGAAGGGATTGTGATTTGGAAGAATCTGGCTTTTGTGGAATAAAAACCTTGCTAAGAAAACAAAACTACAATCAAATTGGTAAATTTCAAATAAAATGTACACTGTGATTATCACCATCATAATAATAAAATACTTTTTTTAACTTATGAAATTGTCCTTTATCTAAAGGTTGCAGTAGCTTAAAGAGATTCTCTTGTTCTATCACCTCCTTTGCACATGTGAAAAATCAGGCTAATGAATTCTTTTCTGGAAAATGCTACAGTTTCTCAGTGTAGGGGAAGCAAGGCAATAGTATTCAATTTGACAAAGCTACATGGATTTAAGAGAATTTCAGATTTGGTCCCAAGCCTTAGCAGCACCTACTTTCATAACTGTTCAGAAGAATAGAGATTTTTAGCACACACTACATATCAGAACACGCAAGTCCCTCCAAAGATCTTTCTGGTTTCTATTTTTGGTGTTGTTCTATATGACAAAGAGTTTAAAACTATAAAATGACAAGATTATAGAAAAGATGCTACATGCTTGCATGTATGTGAATGCACACCTTACCCATGAAAATATGCCATTGCGTACATCATAATAACTTTTATCAATGACAGAATCTTCATTCTGATTCATCCAGGGCACCAAAAATCACCAGTGTCTTAGGAAAGGAGACGATGCCTCCTTCTGTATTGCAGTTTCTGTGTGGAACTGGGTTTCTGCTCTGCAACTTACCCTGGAAGCTGAAGGGAGGAACATCTCCATACTTAAAGCAGAAGCTCAATCAGCCTTTTTGATTTTTTGTTCAGAAAACGAGGGCCAATCCTTGTGCAAAGCTCAATTACATGAGCAAGAAGCTTCTTGAATGTTACTTTTACATTCTTTTCAATGGGAGGCAGACTTCATGGAAGAAAGTCTTCAATTTGTAACAGTGGTCCAGGAAGATGCACTGAACAACATATCCACTGTCACCCCATGTCTTTTGTTGTAGCTGCTACTGACCATTCGAAGACATGCAGGTGAAAAAATCAATGTAACAAGAATATAAATGAATCCCATACAGAAATATCACTGGAATTGTCACATCAGATGTCTGACTTGAACATAGTGCTAATAGAACATGTATTTTGTAGACTGTAACTCATGTTACAATCATGTGAGCAACAGAAAATGAAAAGGATTTTGAAATTTAAAAA
>VZTM01039845.1:1240-19948 GCA_013400555.1 Jacana jacana
GGATGGATGGATGGATGGATGGATGGATACAGCAGATGGAGATACCTGGATTTGGGTAATGGTTGGACTGGATGATCATGGTTGGAGTGGATGATCTGAAAGGTCCCTTCCAACTGAGGCAATTCTCTGATTCTGAGATCTGTGCTCTGTAAGCCTGCAGTACGCTCTCTCTGAGCAAGTCTTGCAGAAGGCAGCCAGCAAGAAAAAAACTTGTAGAAATTTGGTAGCAATTTTAGAAACGCTTATCAAGGCGTTATCTGGTCCCTTACGAGGCTGTGAATGGACTACTATAGACTACAAACCACCTGTGATGGACATTCCCACTACTTCTCTCCTGATCTTTACCGTCTCTGATAAGAACACTGGATGTCACCATCTCTACAAAGATGATGGAGGGACTGGAGCACCTCTCTGCTGAGGAAAGGCTGAGAGACCTGGGGCTGTTCAGTTCAGCTGGAGAAGAACAGGCTGAGAGGGGACCTCATTGATGCTGAGCAAGATCTAAAGGGTGGTTGTCAGGAGGATGGGGCCAGGATCTTCTCAGTGGTGCCCAGTGAGAGGACAAGAGGGAATGGGCACAAACTGGAACACAAGAAGTTCCATCTCAACATGAGGAGGAACTTGTTTGCTGTGAGGGTGGCAGAGCCCTGGCAGGGGCTGCTCAGAGAGGTGGTGGAGTCTCCATCTCTGGAGACATTCCAGCCCCACCTGGACATGTTCCTGTGGGACCTGCTGTGGCAGGGTGTTGGACCAGATGATCTCCAGAGGTCCCTTCCAACTGGTCCCATTCTGTGATCTCACTGGGAGCGCTCTGATGCTCCTTTGGACCTTTGCAAAGAAAAGTTATGGCAGCAACTGTTTCTTTTCCTGAAGCTCTGAGGCTGGAAGAGAGCCTGGGGGTGGCAGCCCAAGACCACCAAAGGCTACATCAGGTCTCGGAGCTGGCACGGAGAGCCAGCTGAGGAGACACCCAAGCTAGAGATGCAGAGACCTGGGTGGGGAAAAGCAAACAGAGCCGCCTGGGTGGGGAAGAACAGACAAATATCCAGCGAGAGGAGGAGAAGCAGCAGCCAAAAAGGGCTCCTTTGTTTTCACTGAGTTCCGAAGGAATGCTGAAAATCCCTTCTCTGCAGCGAGATCCAAAGTACTCTGAAGTCGATGGGTTCCAGCGGGTCTCGCACGGGGCCCTTGGACAGAAGGGAGCTGTGATAGGAGGGTGGGTGGGCACCCTTGCTGAGCGGGGCTGGCAGCGCTCTGACACACTGCTGTGCTTGGATGTGTGCCACAGCCCAGGACTAACCCATCAAACAGCGCTGCCCATCTCACCGTTGGACTCCACACACCCGCTGCCAGACCTGCTCTTGCAGCTCACATGCCCCACGTGGTTTGCATTCTTAGCCTAAATTCGACAGATGCACCAGCAGCAAACACCTCTCCTGCCTTTGTTCTTCTTTGAACCAACAGCAGAAGGACACAGACCTGTTGGAGTGAGGCCAGAGGAGGCCACGGAGATGCTGGGAGGGCTGGAGCCCCTCTGCTGGGAGGACAGGCTGAGAGAGTTGGAGGGGTTCAGCCTGGAGAAGAGAAAGCTCTGGGGAGACCTCAGAGCCCCTTCCAGTCCTTCCAGGGACTCCGGGAAAGCTGGGGAGGGGACTCTGGATGAGGGAGGGGAGCCACGGGATGAGGGGAAGGGTTTGACACTGAAAAAGGAGAGATGGAGCTGAGATGTGGGGAAGAACTTCTTTACGGTGAAGGTGGTGAGAGCCTGGCCCAGGTTGTCCAGAGAAGCTGTGGCTGCCCCATCCCTGGGGGAAGTTCAAGGCCAGGTTGGAGGGGGCACTGAGTGACCTGGTCTGGTGGGAGGTGTCCCTGAATGTCTTTAAGGTCCCTTGCAGCTGAAACTGCTCTATGACTCTAAGTTGTGGGGATACCTTGCTGTGGCACAGCGTGGAAGAGTCTCGTTTCCCCTTCCAGCTGTGACACAAACGTCCCTCCACCAGAAAGATCTCCTGAAAGCACTGGAAGTTGGGGCAAGAGCTTTGGAAGCATCAGCTGCAAGAAGCGATGGAGAGAAAGACGGGCGAGCAAGGATGTGCAGGGGAGGAGGAGACACTACTCTGCTCTTTCTCCAGTGGTCCCTGCCCCGTGCTGGGAGGGAGAGGAGCCACAGGTTCCTGTTTGCCTTTGCCTGAAGCTCAGTGGTGTGACTTGGGTGAAGGTGAAGGTGCTGTGGATAGGTAAAGCACGCCTGTACTGGGGAAGAAGGGCTGAGACCAGGCAGACCCCTTCTAAATTGTTTGAAGACTCTGTTTTACCTGCAACAGCCCTCTCTCCCCCAGTCCAATCCGCGATGGAGGGAGCAGCCCCAGCTTGTCTGGGTGCAAGCCAGGAGGTGGCTCTTGGCTTTGTGGCCGAGGAGCAGACCCTTGCCTGTTCCTCCACAGGACATGGACATGCTGGGGATTTCACCTTCTCCAACTGGAGCTGCTCCTCTCAATCTCAGTCCCTCTTCTAATCAAGAGGGAAGGTTTTAGGCAGGTGGTGGGGACTGGGTGCTGAATGAACACCTGGTGGGCACTTCGGGAGGGGGAGGATGAGGAGTTCCTGAGAGGTCTATATTCCCTTCTGGTTTCCCTACAGAGCTCAGGGCATCCAAAGGACAGTCAGCCAGCCAGCCAACCCTGGAGCACAAGGAGGCACCAGAAGGGAAGATCAGGAAGAGAAGAAGAGCTGCTTTCTCTCCCTTTTTTGGTGCAGTGATGCGAGGATCACGGCTCTCACGTGGCTCACATTTGAGTGGAAGAATGCAATCTGCTGTTCTTCTCAGGCTCCTTCCTTACGGGAGCCATTGGCCACACTCTTCTTACTCAGACCCGACACCATTCCTGGTGATGGAGGTTGATGCTGTTGATCATGGGTGGCAAAAGGTGGTATTACCCTGGACTGGTTCCAGTTGTAAGGTCTCGGTTTGCTGGTGGTAACCCAGTAAGACTTTCAGAACCGCCTGCTGTGGTTGCAGTTGGAGCATGGGAGGCTGAAAGCTTAAAAACAGCTGTTTCCAACCTTTGAACCAGCACATCCTCTCACTATTTTGGATTCACCACTTGCTCTGCCTTGTTTCGGTCCTATTTATCCCCTCTCTCAACCCCTCTCACCCAGGTCCCTTCTCTGGAAGCCCTGGCGGTGGCCAGCCCCGCGCTGTCCCTGCCCCGTCTTGCCCGAGGCGTCCCCAGGACACCCTTCCATTTCCTTCCATTTCGTGTGGCAACGCTCCCCAGCAGCCTTACTCTCGAGGGCTGGAAATGTGTTAAAGTTAAAGAGTCAACAGCCCGGCAAGGAAAGGAAATGAGAGGTCCTCTTGGCAGCCACAAACAGAAAATAAACAACCCCACTCTTCAGAAGGCAGATTCCTCAATCATAGTGACGGGGCCGGAGTGATGACCCGCTGGCGTATGCAGTATGTAAACACGGGCACGCAGTAATTAGTAATTAGCTCTGTGCTAAGGCTTCAGGAGTCCTCTGACCCACCCTGGAGTAAGGCCATTAGCCATAACCACACCAGTGACACCCCACACACACAGGACACCCCATCTCCCTGCGTGGGGGGGTCTCACACGCTCCAGCCCCCTGGGTTTGGGTGCCACCGAGCTGCACGTGAAGGAGAGGATGCTGCTTCAGGCACGAGCTGGGACTGGGATCTGCTAACTTCCCATTAGCAAAGCTTAGGACCTTAACGTGGTTGACTGAAAATACTCAGGGCGTATGAGATGAGACTGGATGACCTCCAGAGGTGCTCTCCAACCCTAGAGCATTCTGGGATTCTCTGAAAGCAACACCTTTCAGGGTGGCAGTGGGGGAGCCACACAGTACAAAAGAGTGGTTTGGATAGCTCTTAACAGCAAATACAAACTTATTTACTTCTCCTCCCATTTCCCAAAGTGTTTTTGCTGTTAACTCCTCCTGCTCTCACTGCTTGAAGGAGCTGGGGGTGTTCAGCCTGCACAAGAGGAGGCTGAGGGGAGACCTCACTCTCTCCAACTCCCTGAAAGGAGGGTGCAGCCAGGGGGGTCGGTCTCTTCTCCCGAGGAACAGGAGATGGGACAAGAGGAAACGGCCTCAAGTTGCACCAGGGCAGGTTTAGGATGGATATTAGGAACAATTTCTTCCTGGAAAGGGCTGTGAAGCCTTGGCAGAGGCTGCCCAGGGCGGTGGTGAAGTCCCCATCCCTGGAGGTATCTAAAAGCCAGGCAGATGTGGTGCTGAGGGACATGGGTCAGTGGTGGTTTTCCTCAGTGTTGGGTTGATGGTTGGACTGGGTGATCTGAAAGGTCCAGGCAATTCCAGTATTCTATGACTGGACACAACTGGTGGTAAGAGCAGAGCCCAGCTTGGGGTCTTTGTGACTGTGGTGTTGTTCAAAGCAGATGGGTTTGAACCATCCTCCCTGTGCAGGAGGGGACAGGGACAGGAGAGAGAAGCTCCTGGGGATTAAGTTGGAAACCTTCATTTTCCCGTTCCAGTAGGAACAGAGAGAAAACTGTTAACTTAATTCTCAGTTTCCTGCTTTGTCACCATAATCCCTCCCTTAAGGGTGCTCTAACCCAATGTCTTAGGTGTGAATTCCCTCCGTTTTCTAAAGAATTATCTTTTTTAAAACAAATCCAAGTCCATCCCCCTGTGGAGGTGTAGGGAAGGGAATGGGACAGCCTTCTGTGGCTGCTGAGGAGCTCGGTGCATCTCTGAGCATTCAGGGAACTGTCTCTGGGACACAGACCCACAGACCCCCGGGCGCCCGCAGGGCTGGGACAGGGTTCCACCTCCCTGTGTTGGTTTCCCAGGAATTGTCTACGGGGTGTGTGCAGCCTGGGACCTGCTCCAAAGGAAGGAAACCCCCCACCTTACACACCTTGCAGAAAAAGAAAGGACAAGATTCATGGTCGTGAACGAATCCTTTGCTGCACAGTATCTCTCAAGTACGGTTTGACTCATATCCCAAAAGCTAAGAACTGTCAGTAAAACCAGTGAGCAGTTTCTTCTCAACGTCCTTCCTGGGCAGAGGGAAACCTCTGGTCTGCAGAGGCTGCCCAGTTCCCCTGAGCAAATACACAACATCACCATCGCCTCAGCCAAGCCCCAGTTTCACACTTCCAAAATGACCGTTCCCTGTACAGTCAGTCCTCTGTGTTTCACTCTGACAAAGTTAAAAATAAGAAAGAGGACACTTCAAGGCCAGGTTGGACGGGACTTTGGAGCAACCTGGTGTGGTGGGAAGTGTCCCTGCTCGGGGCAGGGGTGGTCTTCAAGGTCCCTTCCAACCCAAACTGTTCCATGACCCTATGATTTCACACTGAAGCAGTGAGTTACCGCTGGGTACCAGCAGCTCCTGCTGGCTCAGGGATGTTCACACAGAGGGCAGCTGCCCCATCTGTTCTACCCATCCTCAACAGGGGGGAAGCCTTGCCTTTGAGCTGGGAGGAAAAGGGGGAAGAGAAGGGAGGGAGAAATGGGAAGGAAATGGGAGGGGATGAGCAAAGAGGAACTATTTGGTCACCACTCCCGTGCCAAACCGAGCACTGCCCTGGGGACAGAGCCAGGAGAACGGGGAACAAGGGGACAACATAACAACAATCTCCACTGGGGGGGGATTTGTACCAATTATTATCTCACAGAGTGGTTAAACATCTGCCATTCATACCCACGGGATGGCATGCACTGGGTGCCCTGGTGGGGAGTGGGTCCAAGGAGCTGGGTCTGCCGTGGAGGGCTGGTTCTGCCATGGGGGGCTGGTTCTGCTGGCACTCTTGCTGATGGGGGAACCCAAGCAGAGCTTGGCCCTGGCTGCCAGGCAGCACTGGGGGGGCTTTCTCCCACACTGGGGCACCACGAGGCAGAAGCAGGCGGCAGGATGAGGCCACGCTGTTCAGCCAGAGCCGGGAGAAGGGGCTCAGGGTGGGAGAGAGGCCACAGCACCACGATTGCAAGAGCTTTGGTCTTACCTGGGGGGGGGCTGATGGAACAGGAATGGGTCTGGGGGGACCCCACGTTTGAGGGGTGAAACTTGGCTGCCTGATGGCCAACAAACAGCTCCCACCACGACATGCTTTTACACTGGACCTTTTTGTCCACAGGCAGCCCCTCACCTCGGCAGCCCCTCCAGCAGGACCCAGCGAGAACGTGCCTTCCCCTCCAGCCCACCCTCTCCTCTGCACCACAGGAAGCCTGGGTTTTGAGCAGCGTTAGGACTTTATTTACTGCGGGCACAGCTCTCCCCAGCCCAGAGACCACCACGTCACCGGGAGCTTTGGCTGAGCCTGGGAATGCAGAGGTGAGTTATTATCAAACAAGCACAACATCAATCTCATATTATGATGACGATAACGTGGTACCTTTTCCTTCCTTCTGACATCTCTTTCTCTGTACAACACATTTTCTGCTCTCGCTTGTGGCTGGGCAAGGATTGCCCCTTGCTGACGGGTGCTGTACGATCTCTCTGACCCTCACTTCATTTCCTCTTTTGAAACCACATGTTTTTCCTTTCTTTGTGCAAGGGCTCCAGGGACTCCACTCACTAGCTTCACAGTGCACTGCAACAAACATAGGAGAAGCTGAGCCCGGCCGGTGGCTTGGCTTGTAGACACACACACAGACACACACAAGGCATAGGGAACAGGGATCTCGTTCTGCATCAGCTGGGAGGTGGCAGAAGCTAAGGAGGTTCAGGGGCATTTACAGCAGTGAACTGCCAGCAAAGGGGCTGCTGAGGTCACACCACACGAAGCAACCTCAAACAATTACGCTGGGGACTATTTGGGACTCGCTGTGTCGAGATTCCGTTCCTGACACGGGGCAACACCACAGTGGGTCCCAATGAAACCAGTCACTGGGGCTTGTTCTGAGGTTGCTCTGGTTTCGTGGAGGGGGAAAACCTCGTAGCTTCAGTGGAGTTAAACTTTGCCCTTGTGAAGGGAGTGGGAGGTCACAGGGAGAAGCTGCTGCTCTCAAAGGTATTGGACTGGGGGAACTCTAGAGCTACACAGGATTGACTGGTAGAGAAGGCTCTACACTAATGATCAGGTGTCTTTGGTGATCAGCTTGGTGTTCAGCAGTGAGGGGCTGTTGTCTGCAGCCTGTGCACGCTGCCAGCAGGGGAAGCAGGGCAGGATCTGGGGTTGGGGGGGTGCAGGCTGTACAGAAAAGCATGAGTTAAGGTTTGTGAGCCACGGGGGGTGGCTGTGCCCCCTGGGCCAGCGGGGACTCTGGTGGTGTATGGAGACACTGCCCACACTAGGAGGGGGGGGGGCAGGAATGGGAGGGGCCTTGGAAGCTTAGCAAGCTGCCCTCAACAACTGTCCTTCTCCTGTGCCATCTCCTCGGTATCCTGCCCTGGCAAAAGGAGGGTCAGCACTTCAGTTCACTCTGTGTAAGGCTGTGGGGCACGGCTGATGAAGAAGAGCCTTCCAGCCGCTCTGCCAGAAGGAATTTGGAAGGCAACATTTTTCCAGCTCTGGGATTTACTTCCAAATTTTTCAAAACCTAAAAGTATAGCTGACCCCAGGCAATCCCTGAGCCTTCCTCCAGTCAATTGTCACGGGGGTCACTTTGGGTTTTCATACTGCCCTGGAGATCTCCTGCTAAAACAATCGCCCTTCCCGTGCAGGGAAAGGCTCTGCTTTCCCTCCAAAGCTCTCAATGGCTCTTCCTCCTCGAGACCGAGTCTCAGTGAAAGCAGCTGAGGCTGCAGCGCTTGAAACGGCCAGTGAGACACAAAAACGACCCCAGAATTTCCTCCAGAGATGAAAATATTTGCTTGAAAATAAAGCTGTAAAAGCCACCGCTGCCACCTGAACGGCTGCGTGTTTGAGGAGGAAAATGCCAAACTGGTCTGTGATAGTTTTATTCCTGCACTGCTTCCCCTCTCAGACGGGGAGGGCTATGTGTGGGGAGATCTCCATCGTGGCCAGACTGTGCCTAAGTGCTCCCTGGTTGCTGGTGGCCAGGGAAGTCACCTCTGCCACTGCAGTCCCCAGCCCTGGGCCACCACAACCCGCAGCCTCCGTACCCGAACAAGCCCAGCCCCGGCGTGCCCAGGGCAGGGGTGCCCGGAGGCAGGGGTGTCTCTGGTGCTGGGGGTGGCTGGAGGGCTGGAGCAGACTCCTAGCTGTGGTGGCCTCCAAACCTGCCCTGGCTGGAGTCAGCGGAGCCTGTGAGTCAGAGGCTGGAGAGGCACCAAAGGAGGTCTCTTCTCGGCAGCTGGTGGGTCACAGGACCATCCCTTCGGTGGCAGGGACACACGCTTTGGTGGCTTATCCTAATCCTCAGTCTCTGGGTCAAGCACATACAGCGTTTGGGGGGGGTTGGTTTGGGAGGGGTTGTTCTCCCCAGTTTTGGTTTGTGGGGTCTGTAGCCTTCCCCTGTGTGGGGTCCCCTGCCACACGCTGACAGGGGTGTGCTGGGGGGGCAGGGGTGTCAGGAGCAGCTAAAGTGAAGCAGTTAGTGCTTTCATCATCTGGCTCGGGATCTGTGAACCTTTGATGTCAGGGATGCTGTGTGACACGGTTGAGTGAGAGGTGGGCGGCGTTCTGCCTCAGGGCAGGCCAAACAGCCCCTGTCTCCTGAGGCAGGATGTCCCTCAGCCTCAAGGCTATGTCTGTGGGGCTCAACCACACTCCTGCCCCTCGGGAGATGGCAGATTTGGGGGATAACCTTGAGTTTGGCGTGCTAGGGAACACGGCTGGCGATGCAGAACACCTCCATGTAGAGTTGCCCTTCCCTGGTGGGTGTAACAGATCTTGCAAGTCCTCAGACCTCCCACCCCCTCTGAGAAAACCCCTTGGGACACGGAGAGGCGGGACTCACCGATGCTGGTGCACTCCATGGTGTGGTTGTTGGCTTCCAGCCCGTCGGGGCATTTTTCAAGGCACTTTCCGCTGTACAAGTAAAACCCGCTTTTACACTTTGTGCAGAAGTTTCTGGTGAAGCAGGTGTCACAGTCAGCTTTGCATTCTGCAACGCAAACAGCAGACAGCAGCGTTGGGGGGCTCTCTCATACACTGGAATCACACAATTCTAGCGATGTTTAGCAGTCATCAGAGGAAGCAGATCCATAGAGTTATAGGGAATTGGGGCTGGAAGGGACCTTTCACATCATGGAGTCCCACCATCAACCCAACTCTGATAAAACCCACCACTAACCCATGGCCCCCAGCACCACATCTGCCCAGCTTTGAAATCCAGGGATGGGGACTCCACCACTGCCCTGGGCAGCCTTTTCATAAGGGGTGAGATTTTCCCCAGTCTCCATCCTGAACCTCCCCTGACAGCCCTCGAGGCCGTGTCCCCTTGTCCCATGGCCTGTTCCTTGGGAGAAGAGACCGCCCCCCCTGGCTGCACCCTCCTTTCAGGGATTTGGAGAGAGTGAGAAGGTCTCCCCTCAGCCCCCTTTTCCACAGGCTGAACCCCCCCAACTCTCTCAGCCTGTCCTCCCAGCAGAAGGCCTCCAGCGCTCCCAGCATCTCCGTGGCCTCCTCTGGACCCTCTCCAACAGCTCCACGTCCTTCCTGTGCTGGGGGAAGGCCGGATCTTTCCACCTTAACCTCGTTGCGAGGCTCAGCGTTTCCCACACTACCAGAGAAGAACCGAGCAGATGAGGGTGTGTTGGCTCCTGTGGGGACACGGGGCTCTGGGGAGAGCACAGGAGCGTGGGTGCTTCCCCTTCTCCCCAGCACTTACTCGCACACTTGTTGATGTCGGGGTACCGCGTCCCGTAGTAGCCGCTGGGGCAGGAGGAGAGGCAGACGCCGATCTGTTTCATGCCGATCCTCTCCAGCACGAAGAAGAGCCTGGGCTTACAGGACAGGCACCCGTTGTAGTCAGAGCAGGTCGCACACCCTCCTTGGCAACCCTGGCTCACGTTAGGATGCACTGGGAAGACATTATCAAATAGTAACAACAACAAAAAAACCCCAAACCCCACAAAATAAAAGCAGTGGGAGAACAGGATATTAGGCAAGCCAAGGAAATAATGGTTCCTCTGCCCTGCCCCCCTCCCTGAGGGCTCTGGACGGTCCCTTAGGTGTTTTTTCTCGTGTTGACGTCTCGTTTCGGGGATTATTTCATATATAACCGAGAAGCTGGGCTGGGAACAGAGGCTGTGGCAGAGCTGCCCTCTGCAGCACAGGGCTCTGCTTCTCTTGGTTGTTTTCAGCAGCTGTTCTGCCCTGTGTGCACTTGGCCCAGCAGATAAATACACGTTCCCTTACCCTTGCTTTTCCTGGCTGGGTGATTAAAAATCCACTCACTGTACAATTTCCTTCATTGACTAAATGCCTTTTGATTGAGTTCTGCTGGGCAGGAGTATCCCCTTGTAAGGTCTGACACTAATTGGCCTTAATACCAAGAGAGAGGAGAGCCATCCTTCTCACCCTCCTCCTTCCCCTGGAATGTTCTCTCTGGTGTGTTTTTAATCTCCAACAATTACAACCTGATGTTCAGACTTAGCTGTGGCATTTACCCTGCCCCAGTCCCGGCGTGGAGCGTAGGTAGGATTAGATTTGCCTTTCAATTGAATTGCTCTAATTCTTCAGACAAGGACAGGAAAACTTATTACACTCTCTGCCTAAGACCCTTCGGTTCTTCTGGAGGGGCGTGGGGGCAGCAGAAGAGAGGACCCCACAGCAGGCTGTCTTCAGCAGCAAACATCAATCAGTGCACTGCTTCTCGGGGGCAGAGAATGAGGTTTTGCATCCTCCTACGCTTTAGAAGTTAGAATGATAGAGCCATAGAATGGTGAGAGTTGGAAGGGTCCTTAAAGATCATCCAGTTCCAACCCCCTGCCCTGGGCAGGGCCACCTCCCACCAGACCAGGTTGCTCCAAGCCCCATCCAGCCTGGCCTTCAACCCCTCCAGGGATGGGGCAGCCACAGCTTCTCTGGGCAACCTGGGCCAGGCTCTCACCACCCTCACAGCAAAGAACTTCTTCCTGATACCTAATCTCAATCTCCCCTCTTCCAATTTAAAGCTGTTACCCCTTGTCCTGTCACTCCACTCCCTGACACAGAGTCCCTCCCCAGCTCTCCTGCAGCCCCTTCAGATACTGGAAGGGGCTCTAAAGTCTCCCTGGAGCCTTCTCTTCTCCAGGCTGAACAACCCCAGCTCCCTCAGCCTGTCCTCACAGCAGAGGTGCTCCAGCCCTCTGAGCATCTTCATGCCCCTCTGCTTGCTGTGCTGTGCCTCTCCCTTCCTGTGCTGCAAGTTGTTGCCTACTTTTAATTCCTTCTTGGTTGCATTCCTAAATAGGAGTTGGATCTGAAAACTAATTAACCATCAAATAGCTCCAGACCCTGTGCCCCCTCTTTGGTGTTTTTTTGCCTCATCTCGTATGCAAAGCTCAGGCCTGTCTCAAAGTGCAAGCTTTCAGCTCAGCCTGAGCCATCTGGTTGCACTTAGTGTGTGAGAAAAACCCAGTCCTCCTTTACAGTGGCAAGTCCTGTTTGTAAATACTGTTGCCTTCCTTCTGCCTTATCTGGGGGCCAGTGACAATTTTATCGGTACTTTGATTGCCTAAATTAGTGGTTTGATTTGATTTTTACCTGGAGACCCTGCTAAATAGCTCTGACACGGGATGAACTCGCTTTTGCCCGCTCCCTTCTGCGGCTCCACAGACCTGGCAGAGCAGAAGCCCCCGTGGACCCCTGGTTCCAGGCTGGAGGCCACCCAGCACTTTCTGCTGGGGCAGGGGAGGTTGCCCGGTGGCCAGGGAGCTCAGGAGCACCTCTGTGCTGTGTCCACTTGCAGGTTTTTTGGCAGCAAAGACACAGCCCAGGGATGGGGAAAGCACTTCTCTCTGCTCTGAGGTTTCTGAGACCAGCCCTGCAGTCTGAGGGACCTCACGAGGTCGCTCTTCCCTGTTCCTCACTAGAGTGAGGAACGAGGCAGGGCTGAACACGGAGGAGAAGAGCAAGCTTTGGCCCTAGGAGGGACAATTTCACCCAGAACATAAGAACCCAGTACTCTGTGCCCCCCGAGGTGCTCACTTTGTAGAGCAACCTGGGGAGAAGGGGTTTTGCCCCCAGGAGAATGGTGGTCTGCGCCGTGATCAGACGTGCCTTCACTGCACTCTCCAAATACCCAGTGCTCCATAAGTATGGCATAATTTTTTCTGAGAACTACACAAGCTCATCCAGTCAAACCCTCCTCCTGTCACCAGCACTACCCTCTGAGCTACTAAATCCTGTCTCGTAGCACCTTGTCCAGGCGCTTCTTGAGCACCGCCAAGAAGAATATTCCAAAGGTACACAGCACATTGATTTTGAAATTGAGAGCTGGAAAAAAATGGCTTTTTTTTTAAAGCTAAGTAAATGAAAACGTCCTGGTCTCTCCCCCCACCCTGTCCCGTGGCTCTTGTATGAACCTGCTTTCAAAGGCAGACCCGGGAGCACCATCCAAGGAGCTGAGGTGGTTTGAATCTACCCGTGACCTCCCTTCACTCAGTCTGAGAGAGGGAAGAAGCAGCCGCTCAAGTGCACGGGATTTGTCACCCAAGGTGCTGTATAACACCTGGGTGATCACTTTTGATGGGGAACACTTGAGACAGACAGGTCCTGAGACCTCTGGAGATCATGCCGAGTGTCCCTCGGCAGAGAGCACGCTAGGAGCTCTGAGGTGACGCTGAGTGCGCAGCCCCGGGGCCAGGTAATGCTTTGTTACCCAGAGAGGGTCAGTCCCTGCAGCTGAGACCCAGCTCAGGTCCAGCTTCCACCTCCCTTGTCACTCCAGAGGCATGAAGTGTGAAATAAAGCACACCCCGGGCCATTTTCACCCTCTCCGCCGCCTTTCGGGCGTCCCAGAGACACCTCATAGGAATAACAGGGCAGAGGAGGGGGGGGAGCCTGTGGTTCTCCTGTGGTTCCAAGCGGAGAAGCGTGTTGTTAGCATTTCAGAGCACGGAATAAGTTAAAATATGTAAATCAAACTCCATTTAAAGGTTGATTTCATGCCATGTTATAACGCAACGCGTGAAGCAACAGAAAAAACCTCCTATTTTTGGAAATGGATGGAGCAAAAGCCTCCTTGAAAAGTCAGGACTGACATTTTAAAAGGAGAAAGATTATTTTTTTTCCTCTTGGAAGCTGTTAGAAGGATCCTCCTTCGGTTGTCTCCTCTTGAGCATGGCATTTCTCTGCGCCCTGCGTCTGTGTCGCCTCTGGCACCTGCCCTGAGTGTCCAGTATAGAATAGAATCAGAGAACCACAGAAGGGTTTGGGTTGGAAGGGACCTTTAAAGATCATCAAGGGGACATCTCCCACCAGACCAGGTTGCTCCAAGCCCCATCCAGCCTGGCCTTGAACCCCTCCAGGGATGGGGCAGCCACAGCTTCTCTGGGCAACCTGGGCCAGGCTCTCACCACCCTCACAGCCAAGAAGTTCTTTTGGTAGACCCTTATTCCAGAGGGGAAATGGAGCAAACTCGGGCTGTGAAGCATCTTTGTGCTGCAGGGAAGGAACCCATCACTGCTGGGTACAGACCTGGCCCTTCCCATTGCTCTCTCATCGCAGCGGAGGGCCGGTGCGTGAGCACCTCAGCCCCTGCCCGCCGTCACCGGGAGGAGGCAACCAGAAGTTTTACCCTTTTTTGCCTTCAGGCACGGTGAGCTCAGAGTGTAAGTGCTGTGCTGCAGTGAACTGGGGACAGACACCCCACCCGGAGAAATCCAGCCACAACGTACCCGGGGTAAGCACTGCTTCACATTTCTGTACTTAGATCAACGGCGGAAATGGGCAAGAAATCCCAGAATGACATTGGGATGGAAGAGACCTCTGGAGATCATCCAGTCCAACCCCCTGACAGAGCAGGGGCACCCACACACCACCTCTCTGGGCAGCCTCTGCCAGGGCTCTGCCACCCTCACAGCAAACAAGTTCCTCCTCATGTTGAGATGGAACTTCTTATGTTCCAGTTTGTGCCCGTTCCCTCTTGTCCTGTCCCTGGGCACCACTGGAAACAGCCTGGCCCCATCCTCCTGACACCCACCCTTGAAGTGTTTCTGGGTGTTGATCAGATCCCCCCTCAGCCTTCTCTTCTCCAGAATAAACAGACCCAAGTCCCTCAGCCTTTGAATGTATTTCTACTTTAGGAAGCACTTTTAAGCCTGCAGGTTCAAAAGCAGCAGGGGGTGCAGACCACTCCTGTCAGACACCAGTTCTAGATGTGGTCACTGGGGCAGAGAGAGGTCCGGGCTCTTGGCAGAGGGTGCCATGGCCTCCTGAGTTAGGCCCTGGCTGCAGAACCAGCGGGTCTGGGCTTTAGCACTGCAAATAGGTCCTGGAAATGTTCTCACTTGTAGCCACTTGGCCCGTTGCTGGCTTTGGTGCCACCTGCTCTGTGATAAAACCAATAGAATGAAATGCAAAACATTCTCCACAAGCCTCAGAACTGACTTCCATGAGGGTGAGGTGCTTGGGCGGTGAGGAGCAGTGTCTGCCCTCGGAGATGACCCCACCAGCCATCGAGCAGCCTGCCCTCTTGTGTTCAAGCGCTCTCTGAGCACAGGGAAATCCCAGACTCCCAAGGATGGCAAAGACAGCGCTGCCTTAGGCAGAGGAAGTGGTGGGAGCACGGGGGCACACAGACAAGTTCTTCCCCTGGGCTCTGGAGCACAAGTCTTGTGAGGAGCAGCTGAGAGCCTGGAGAAGAGGAGGCTGAGGGGAGACCTTCTCACTCTCTCCAACTCCCTGAGAGGAGGGTGTAGCCGGGGGGGTCGGTCTCTTCTCCCAAGGAACAGGCCATGGGACAAGAGGAAACGGCCTCAAATTGCATCAGGGGGGGGTTAGGATGGATGTTGGGAAAAATATCTACACTGAAAGGGTTGCCCAGGGCAGTGGTGGAGTCACCATCTCTGGAAGCCAGGCAGATGTGGTGCTGAGGTACATGTGGTGGTGGTTTTGGTCAGTGCTGGGTTGATGGTTGGACTGGATGATCTGAAAGGTCCCTTCCCACCCAGATGGTTCTGTGGTTCTCTCTCTTACACCCGCATCAGCCAGACCCACCACATCATCAGGTCCAGAGTGGCTGTGGGAGGGCTCGTGACTGGCTTTAGGTCCATAATCCATCCCTCCATTTTTCTTTTTATAAAACCTAAATACTGAAGATCAGAGAAGACACTAATTTAATCTTGAACTACTTTCTTCCCCTGCCTGGCTTTCAGCCCTTTTGGCTCGGAGGCCTTTTCTTGTAGAAGCTGTTTGTCCAGATATTAGTTTTAAGCCCCATTAGCAAATGAAATCACTGGGGATTTTCCTCTCTCAGAGTATTTTCCAAGGCCTGCTCTGGAAAACAGTGAGTCGTGGTCTCTCCATCAAAAATGGCAGGGTAGGGACAGGGAGCTGAATTTGCACCTGAGCTGTGGAACGCCGGGTGACAGGAGACTTTGGTGGTGTGCATCAAATACATTCTGAAACCTTTGCAAGGAAGTTTTCCTATGAGTTTCACTTGATACATGGGATCGAGAAAGAAGGAAATAAGCCGCAGGAGGAATCCAGAGTGTGTGTGTGTTCTGACAGGCAGGGGCAAAGCTTGGAGTAGAAGCCTGTGCCCATTTGCTGCAGCTGAGGTGCCCTGTCCCATCACCGCTCTTCAACAACATGTTGTCCATTGGGAGCCTGGCTCCTGACATGGATGTGCAGACAAATGAAGTCCATCCCTGCCAGAGAGTGGCTGCTGCTGCTTCGGGGTTCTCACAGGAGATATGTTCACAGCAGCTCTGCTCTGGGATTCACCCCCCAGGCTGGGCTGGCCCACCCCAGGTCCTGCCTCAGCTTTACCCACCATCCCTTGTTGTGGTGGGCACATGGGAGAGGATGTCCCATGAGTTCTCCTGTCACTTGGTGCCTCCTCTGGTGCTAGTTTCCTTCTCTCTGGTCTGGTGTGAAGCAGCCATCTGTGGCTGTGGCCTGAGAAGAGCACTTCATGTAGAGCAGAGCTCCTCTTTACCATACAGACTGACCTGGAGGCAACAGCAAACAGCATTGGGCAGCAAGCTCTTCTAATTAGGAAGTCATTAAGGAATTCAGTTTGCAAACCACAGCGTATTCCCTCAGACTGAAATGCAGGAGAGCATTTCTCGGTGTGGAAATACCATGGTGGGGCACAACCACCAAATGGATGTGGACAACATGCAGTGTGGAACAAGGAGAAAGCCCTGGGGTGGTGGGACAGCACTGGGAGAGTGAGTACATGTGGGTTTGATGAGTCTGTGACACAAACTTAGAGGTTTAGCTTATAGAGCTAAATAGATCACTGGTCTGGGCCGAGATGAAGCCTGAGCTCAATCTCGCAGTCAAAGCTCCCCTGGGTTGTGTGGCCTTAAGTCACCCAATGTTGTGATGGGGCAGCAGCTGGGGCCTGTGGGGGAGACAGATCCATCCATGGCAATTGCTGTATTGGGTTGGCCAGAAGTTTTCTGGGGTGCAACCCAAGCAGTGGTGGCAGCTGAGAAATGGGGACTCTCCACCCAGCCTCCCCCAGGGCTACAGGTCTCTGAAAGGAGAAGCAGCTGCAAAAGGAGCAACGAGGAAAAATCAGCTGTTAAAGGCTTGGTGTCTTCTGTTCCTCTGTGATCTGTGCTTCACAAATACTTTTAACACTTCTTTCTAAGAGGATGGTAACTCCTCCAGAGATCTGCCTGGATTTCAGTTCTACTTCAGAGCTTTGCTGCTTTCTGTGGTACAAAACACCTAACAAGAGGATCCTCAAGTGTCCTCCTGTGTTTTTGAAGGAGGAAGATCCCATAAGGACTGAAAAAAAAATTTCCTCCAACATCTGCCTGGCTTGACAGAACGTTCTCCTCCTCAAGAGGCACTTCCCAGCTGAGGGAAAAAGAAACCAACCTCTTTTGTTCACCAAAAGTCAACAGCTCCAGAGAGCAACAGAACCGTGGAGATGGGCCTGTCCCACAGCCCAGGGGAGTATCTGGAACCCTTCTGTAGTGGTGCCCTATGAGCAAGGAGGCCCTCAGCCCAAAAGGCCGAGGTCTCATCATTGCTAAACATGTCTGGCACAGGGATCCTGAAGATGAAGCACGCTGGCTGCCAGAACACATTTCCCCTGAATTTGGTCGGAAAGAGCATCAGCAGGATGAAAAATCTCACCAGGGGTGCGGAGTTTTGTGCAGTCTCCTAGCATCTCCAGCACAACAGAGACCAGCCACAGCGACCACAAACGGCTCCTTCTCATTCCAGGGAGTTTTGTAAATAAACTGAAACATTCTTTTCATGGAGACAGAAGGGAAATTGGCTTTTTTTTTTTTTTCTTTCCCCATGTACTACAGAACCCTACCAGAACTCAGGGATCCAGGAAGTTTAAGCAGTACGGGGACCAAAGAGGATCCCTGAGGCACCTCAGCAGGGAGGACAAAGGTAGATTCATGGAATTGTCTGGGTTGGAAGGAACCTTCAAGATCATCCAAGTTCAACCATCAACTTAACCCTGATAAAAACCATCCCCAAACCACGTCACTCAGCACTGGGTCAACCCATCTTTTGGAAACCTCCTGGGATGGTGCCTCAAACCTCTCCCTGGGCAGCCCCTTCCAAGGCTTAGGAACCCTTTCAGGGCAAAAGGCAGGACTAAGTCACAAGAGACCTTCTCCTGCCAACTTCTGCATCCTATAAGCGACTGCAGATCATGCCTTTAGAGTCAGCTGCAGGTGTTTGCAAACCAGCTGCACATTATCAATCTTCTCTGAAAATGGAGAACCGTGTTATGTTTCCTCCTCATTCTCCAGACAAGAAGACCTGTCATAGAAGGAAAAGTGGGGGGTCTATAGAGAGTAGTAGCCCCACAGCTGGATAACCTAATAGCTGTGCCACCCCCGTGTGTGACCCCCGTCAGGCTCCTCCGTGCTGAGATGAAGAAGGGGGGGGTGAGGTTTGGGAAGAGATTCTCTTTGCTGCACAGAGGTTTAGGCAGGTTGTTCACACTCTTGCTCTGCAAAGGGGCAGCGTGAAGCTCCCCGTGAAGCTCCCAGTTGGATTTACACTGCTCACACACACACACAGAACTCCAACCCACAAGTTTCCAGTGTCCCTGTGCTCCCCAGTCTCTTCCCTATGAGACACACAGGCTTCTGTCAAGTAAACAAAGCACAGCTCCGTATCTGAAACGCTCATTCTTTGAAATACGCATCTTTCTGCTCCATTTTCTGCCTGAGGGTGGGGTCCCACCACCATTCCTGTGCTTCTGTGAACTCGTGGTGTTCCCCTAAGGACAGTCCTGCCCTTGGGCCACACCAACCCCATGGATGGCTACAGGCTTGGGGCAGTGTGGCTGGAGCTGCCTGGCAGAAAAGGACCTGGGGGTGCTGGTCGACAGGAGGCTAAAGATGAGCCAGCAGTGTGCCCAGGTGGCCAAGAAGGCCAAGGGCATCCTGGCTTGTATTAGAAACAGTGTGACCAGCAGCAGTAGGGAGGTGATTGTCCCCCTGTGCTCAGCACTGGGGAGGCCACTCCTTGAGTCTGGTGTCCAGTTCTGGGCACCTCAGCACAAGAGAGATATCAAGGGGCTGGAGCGAGTGCAGAGGAGGGACACGAAACTGGTGAGAGGCCTGGAGAATAAGGCTTATGAGGAACGATTGAGGGAGTTGGGATTGTTTAGTGTGAGGAAGAGGAGGCTGAGGGGAGACCTCATCCCTCTCTACAACTGCTTGAAAGGGCA
>VZTM01039845.1:32375-46816 GCA_013400555.1 Jacana jacana
CCGCAGAGGGCTGTCCCCGCAGCCATTACTGCTGGGGATAGCACCCCGCGCTCAGGTGACCCCCACTCCGGCTGCTGCCTCCTTCTCTTGCCCTTTCCTACCCGCAGCCTGGAGGAAGGACCTTCACAGGCGCTTGTGAAGCGCCTGCTGCTGCAAACATTAGTAAGAGCCATCACTTAGGAGCAGTTACTTACACTTTGTTTAATCTCTAATGGATTCTTCTAAATATTTACAGTAGAACAGTTGTCAGACCAAATGCTGGAAATTACTGGCAGCTCCCCAGCAGCCAGAGAGGGGAAAGTGGAGAAGTGAGAGGGAACCCGCTGGTTGTTGCCTTCTGCTGTGGGGTTTTCACGGGATCACAGAATGCTCTGGGGTTGGAAGGCACCTCTGGAGGTCATCCAGTCCAACCCCCTGCCAGAGCAGGGGCACCCACAGCAGGTCCCACAGGAACATCTCCAGGTGGGTTTGAATGTCTCCAGAGATGGAGACTCCACCACTTCTCTGGGCAGCATCTGCCAGGGCTCTGCCACCCTCACAGCAAACAAGTTCCTCCTCAGGTTGAAATGGAACTTTTTATGGTCAAATTTTTGCTCCTTTCTTCTTGTCCTGTCCCCAGGCAAAAAAAAGCCTGGCCCCATCTCTCTGACACCCACCCTTTAAATATAGATGTTGATCAGATCCTCCCTCAGCCTTCTCTTCTCCAGACTTTTGGAAAGTCAGGGACTGTGACCTGGTGGCACTGAGGTGGTCCAGGGAACGGTGTGTGCACCAGCCCCAGGCTGGGCTTCACCCTTTGAAAATACCTCTCTTCTTGCCCACCTGGAGGGAGGCAACTGCCTACGTTGCTGACCCAAAAGCAAATAAACTGCCTGAAAGGCCGTGGCTGGAGCCCCTGAAGTCCCTGGAGCCCCTGGGAGAACTTTGTACTCTTTGGGGGTGTCACTGTGGGGCACGGTGGCTGCCTTGTGCCCTGCACTTGGGCAGTCTCTTGGCGGAACCCCCAGTGTCCCCCTGGCACTGAGGCTCCCCGGCACGGGCTGATTGCAGCCATGTGGACCATGAAGATAAAATAAAGCCAAGCTGAAGGAAATAAGGCTGAAGGAAAGCCTTTGGTGGGCTCCACCTCCGCAGCCTCGGAAGCTGCCTGTGCAAGAGGTGTGTGGAGGACGAAGAAGAGGATGGACAGCGGTGGCGGGGTGACTGACAGGTCGATCCCCGGCTCTGCCCAACAAGGGGGTTCCCAGGGCAGGAGGGGATGGCAAGGGCATTGCTATTTCCCAGGGCATGGGAGCGGGACCTGAGACTGGGGTGGGGACACCGGTGGGGCTCGCTGTCCCCTGCTGTAAGACATCAGGGCTGCTTTGACACACAAAGGCCTGAAGGGTCGTTGTCTCGCCTTGGAAGAATTTCCAGTGATGTGAAAGTGAGAGCTTTGTCTGAATAAGGGTCTCTGGATATATCCAGATATAGAAGTTTTAGCTTTGTCTGAATAAAGGGTCTCTGGATTTATCCAGATATAGAAGTTTTAGCTTTGTCTGAATAAAGGGTCTCTGGATTTATCCAGATATAGAAGTTTTCTGTAGCATTTGCTGTTGTAAGGGCCTGTCCTGATTTCGAGCCGTGTGTGTGTGTGAGTGCGTGTGCGAGGGGGAGAGAAATCTCACTGCCTAAAACTGTTCTGCCAAGATAAACTTTGGAGCATTTTATAAATTAACTCTGCTCCATGTGTTTATTTTTCTTTTGGAGATTCTAAAAGGAGACTGTTCAACTCATCTTATTAGGGGCAGCATATTTTTTTGAAGAGAAAAATAAGTTCCTGCTCTGCACTGGAAAGTATTTGCTATTTTCAGCTAAAACTCTTCTTTCCTTCTGACCTGGCATATTAGATAAGATTTATATTTCTGACCTGACATTAGGTAGTTAAGATTTATCCTTCTATATTAACTTTACTGAGCTTGCAAGCTATTCATTTACAGCATAGGGAATGTATTTATGGCAGAAGCAAAGAAAGTTCACTACAAAGTAGTAAAATATGTTATTAGGAGTGTCCTGCGCAGCGATGAAAATCCTGAGTGCCCTTGCAGCTGGCTCCCTCCTGCCTCTTTTCTGCCTTCTTTGTTGTTTCAATTTTAAAGCTTGAATTCGGAGTCGGTTTCGATGGCAAATGACTTAAAAGGGTCCAGATGACTCTAATATACACCCGCCTACACCCATGGGGACGTCTGTGCCGCGACCGAGAGGGGCAGGCAAGGGGGTAACAAGTGGCTGGAGCTTCTGGCCCGGCACCCCGCTCTCCTGCCAGGGACAATCGGGAGGGGAGGAGCTGACCCAGTGAGGGGGGTCACCCCGTGGAGGTGGGCGAGGGAGAGCGGCACCAGGACCCACAGCTCTCCTGAACTCGGGGGCTTCCTTAGCGTCCACCTGACTTAGAGAGGGGAACTGCAGGCCGCGGTGGAAACCTGGAAGCGCTTCAAGCCTCCCTAGGCAGAAAGCTGGAAAGCCGAAGGGCTCCTATTGAAATCGGTGACAAACACCCCCCCCTCCGTTAACTCCAGTAAGAGCAGAATCGGGCCCCAGGGATGGCTGGGAGCCAAAGGACTGGATGGCTCGAGAAATAGGTAATAGGGCCTGATGACTTTCGCCAATAAATCACCAGCGCGAGCCTGGCCCTGCTTGGTTTAGACTCCAAAATTGCTTTCATCTGATGTTTGTTTGAAACCCTGCGCAGTGTAAAGCCTCCAGGAAGACCTGGTGGGTGCGAGGGCCGGCGGCTGGACGGGCTGTGGGGTCTCCTTGTCCCCATGTCCCCGTCTCCAGGAGCAGCGGGGAGAGAGCAGCAATGGGGCTGCGCTCCTAACCAGGGGGGTTCTGATTCAGAAACTGCCAGACTAGCTCCGTAAATCCACTTAGAGGGGGTCTTTTGGGGGAGGGGGTGCAAGCCCCCAGTGCAAGCCCAGAGGAGGAGTATGTGTTTCCATCTGTAGGTATTATTCACCCGCTGTCACAAGAGAGAACAGAGATGTGCAGAGCTTTGAGGGAATAAATGCGTTGGGGCCATGAGGCGTCAGGGAGGCTCGAAACGGCCTGTGGAGCACGGTGAGCGGTGCTGCTCCTTGGGGTTGGGCTGAGGAACTCCACCACCCATCCCTCCTGCAGCACCACATCACTCTCAGCTGAGGAGAAGGACCTTCTCAGTTGTAGGGAATGGGGGCCAGTTGCCCTGCTCTCCATCGTGGTGCTCCCTGACCGAGCTGAGGGGACTTGTGGTGTTGGGGGATGTGGTGTAGGGGAGAACTTTGTAGAGTGGGGCTGATGGTTTGACTGGATGATCCCAAGGATCCCTTCCAACCAAAACGATTCTATGATTCTATGACTTTCCTTCCCCCCATCCCCAATATTTCTGCAAAGAGAACTTTTTCCACCAGTCCCTGAAGGGTCCTGTGCTGCTGCTGGGAGGGCAGCAGACCAGCTGGGGGAATGTTTTGGTACCATGGTTGGTGCCCACTGACACATTTAGAGTAATTCAGCACTTTCCACACTCCACCCCTCACACTCTTGTGTTTGATGGACCTCAGGCCCACGTGCTCGGTTCCAGGGTGCAAACTTTCCCAGCTCCTTCCCTACTTCTACCAGGCTGGGGCTGACAAAGGCTGTGAGGAGTCCCATCTTGTTTGTACACGCAGAGATTCATCGCTGAGTTTGTCCAACCTGCCTTTGTAAACCAGAGAAGCTGTTCACTGCTGCTCTCCTCTCCCCAGGAAACCCACTGCTTTCATCAGGTCATCGACCCCACAGCTCAAGGGCGTCTGTCTCTTCCCACTGCTTCTCCCCCAGACCCTGGGCTCAGAACCATGAGTCGCCGTAGCTGAGTCTTGGCATTGAGAGGGAAAAGAGTGTGCTAAGGAGGAACCTTGCCTAGAGATGCAGATAGTGAGGGAGAGGGAACACCACGGCAGTGCTCCTCTGGGGTGGCCCTAAGGGAGAACAGGAGTTGACAGGATGATGAGAAAAAAAATGATCTAAAAAAATCATTTGAGAAAGTGCCCATCATCCTCTGCCTTACGTAGGATGGGGGTGAGCTCTGGTGTGTCTGCTCTGGGGCCTGGTTTGTGTTTGTGGTCACTGCATCCACCAGCGGGTCATGGACAGTGAGGAGGACACGGGCCATGCCTGGCTCAGGTCAGGCAGGAGAGTGGGGCTGATCTAGAGCCCCCCCTGACACCTGCCCCTTCAGAAACCCAGCGCCTGGGGTCTGTCCCTGTGCCCACTCCTCCAGCCAGAGTGGTTTGCTGGGTGCTCTCGCTCTGCAAAGTACTTCAGTGGCGGCTTTGAGCAGCAGCGCCCAAATGCAGTAGCTGTGGGAGGCAAGGGAAGAGGGAAGAAGGAAAGGGAAGAGGAAAGGGGAAGAAGGAAGAGGGAAAGGGAAGAGGGAAGAAGGAAAGGGAAGAGGGAAGGGGAAGAAGGAAGAGGGAAAGGGAAGAGGGAAGAAGAAAAGGGAAGAGGGAAAGGGAAGAGGGGCGGGAAAGAGGGAAAAGGAAGAGGGAAGAAGGAAGCTTGTCCACTGCGACTGAGGCAGCTGATGGACAGACAGGGCAGAGCAGGGCAGGGTAAATAAGTACCTGATGGGGCAGGGCAGTAGAAATCTCCCTCCCACCCACTGAAGTGGCAAATGGCAGCTGGTCTCTTGGAAGAGGCAGAGTGACACCCTCAGGACCTTTACCAGCACCTCGGGAAGAGACCTTCCCATTGCACTGTGTCTCCCTTGCCTGGGGAGTGAGAACAACAGTCCCCCCACCAACTACCATGGGGGTTTTTAACAGCCTCTGTAAACACTGAGGCTGTATGCTGAGCACAGGCAAATTTTCAGCTGGCAGAGGGCTGTGGATGATTTGCTCCCTGACACGGGTCCTGCCTAGGAGCAGAATCCATCCCTTAACCTTTAGGAGATGTTCATGCTGCCTGGACCAACGGCTACTAAAGGCGATGCAGAGGCTCTGACTGGAAACCTCCCGTCAGGAAACCTCCTGCCTTCTGACCACGACATTTCTGTGATAAAAGGGGGTGTGTGAGCCCTTCCTGCTGCCCCCTCAGCTGGCACAGGGATAAAGGAACACACAGACACCCTCACTCACAGACACCCCCGTGACAATCCCGGGGGGCCAGGAAAGATGCTCCTTCTCCGCCACCACCCATTGCTGCCACCCCATCCCCTCCCCGAGCCACGTTGGCTGAATACAATTTCCAGCATTTTTCCACCATGAAAAGGTTTAATAAGCCATAAAGGTTTCAGTTGTACACAACCAAAGAGGGAAGGGTCCACAGAGCTTTCCAGGCACGCCAGGCTCAGCAGAAAGAGGGTCGGCCCTCCCCAGCTTCCCTGCATTTTTGTTCATTCTCTTCCTTTAGTGTTTGATTTAGCCTGTTTAAAACTAAGGATTTCATTTTCTGTTGCCAAATGGGCCTTAAGAAATGGGAGAAGAGATGGAGTTTTCAGACAAATCAAAGGGCTTTGCATGGCTTGAAATAAAATTTCTTCCATCTGGACTTACTGCTGTCCTTTTTACCTTTATTTTAAGCCTATTTCAAAGTTAAACTATTTTTAAGACCAAATCACGACCTTTAGTGCTTGCTTGTCTCTGTGTGAAACTGTGTGTATGTATATGACTGTGTACATCTATATAGAATATAGGTATCTCTACAGACATGGATATGGATGCATAGGGAAGAAAGGAGAGATGTCTGAGCATTAATAGAAATTTCATTTATCATCTGTGTTTTACCTTTGATATTTACGTATTTTATTAAATATTGCATTTTATAAATTATTATATTATTATTAAATCATGGTATTATTCCACCAGAGCTGTGAATGCTGTCAATACTTTGGCAACCACCACCCTGTGCCTCTGGCAGGTTTAGGGCTTGCTGACACCTTTGTCAAGTTTTACATATGCTGGTGGTCAAAAAGGTATTTTTAGCAGCTCACGGGCTCGAGTGAAGGAGTTTTTCCAGCTCTGGGACTACGGCTGTGGGCCTAGGGGGCTCGGGGGGATGAGGTGTGGAAGCCAGAGGAGGCTTATGTAGGAGCCAGGGAGTATGGAATGGGAGCTCCTTCTCCTGAATGAGCTCTCTCACATGCGATACTGCAATTTGTGGGGCCCATCTCTTTTGGACGAGACGTGTCTGAGCTCTCTCTGCGGGTTTCCAGCTGAAAAACACAGCTCTGTCTTGGTGCTCCCAAGAGTAACCCCAGTCTGTTGGGGAACGGGGGCGGAAGGCTCAACCAGCAAGTCCCATAGATGGAGGAACTTATTTTTCAACAACTTAGACAAAGCCTCAGAAAGGGTTATGGGCTGACTCTCATCCTGCCTGGTGCTTTTCTAGAGGCAGCTATGGTCAGAACACTCCTTTTTTAAACAAGGAGTGGAGAATGGAAATGCAAGAAAAGACCACTCTTTTGATGAATCTAGTGTATCAGGACTCAGGTGTGGTTTATACTGAGGAAGGCACGAACCTGTCTGCTCACTGGGTAGCCGGGAAGGGCTGTGATTTCAGAAAGAGGTGAATAGCAGCCTGTCCTCATCTTGGAAGGGTCTGGGACTCCTTTGAGGCCAGCCAGATCCTGGCAAGCAGGAATAAGATAGCTTATTATATAAGCTATCCTATATAGCCGATAGATAGATAGATAGATAGATAGATAGATAGATAGATAGATAGATAGATAGATAGATAGATAGATATAGCTGACTGATATAGCTTCTCACCTCCACAGTGCTTGGGAAGGCTGGTGTTCCTCAGAGCATCCCATCCCACCAAAGCACACAGAGAATTTGTGAAAGGAAACCTGCGTGAAACCTCCTCCAGAATTGTCACGTTCCCACAGAGGGATGGAGTCCACTCTGAGGGAGCACAGGACCATAATTTGTGTCACCACTTGGTACCTTATTCCCTGAACTCTGTGGAACTCAAAGTCAGCAATGTCAAGGCTACCGTGTTCCCAGACATGAACTGGGAGGAAGGTGGGGGTTTAACGTGCGAGCAGTATCTCAGTGAATTCCTCGAGGAAAGAGCACGGCACCCGGCCCAGAAGAGAACAAGCATTCTCAAATCATGCCGATTTTATAGGTTTTCAGCAGAAATCAATGATGCCGACCGAAAAAGGGAGATATTTTTGTCCATCATCTGCCCAGGGGAACTTGGTTTTATATTTACTTGTTCCTTGAAGTAACTTTCCTCTTTTCTGAGGCAATAATATACGCCCTGAGCAGCCACAGGGACGTGCTCCCACTGACATTCACTCACAACTGGATCCTACTGGTAAATTCTTACCCCACTGAAGCCTCCCCTCGACGGGTGGCTTAAACAGCACATTTGAGTTGTTTTGTTCCTCAAGCCAAGGCTTTGGGCTTAAAAATGCTGGTCCAGGACATAAGCATGAGTTACAAATTCTGCTCTGGTGCAGGATCCTACTTTCACTTTTAACACACCCTCAGCTCCAAATCTCCTTCATTGCTCAACTCCTCATAAAGCATAAACACGGAAGACAAATGTGTGACTTCATTTTGGGCTGGGGAACAGAAGCTGTTTTCCTGCAGAACAGTCATGCCCTGTGGCTGCCTGTCCTGCCTCCGGGGCCTTGCCCGGTCCCTCTTTGACACCCGGGGCCACCGTGCCCGGCACAAGCAGGTCCCATCCCCGTTGGCTGTTTAGAGTGCTGTGTCATACTAAAACTTTCTGGAACCTTCCTCCACCTCTGTGTATTTGCTAAATACGTGCATTTGACATCTTGTAGCTCCCCTGTTTAAGTAAATATCCCTGGGTGCCGCCGCGTTCTGTCCCGCAGGGGTGGCTCTTCCCTCGGCAGCGGGACGTAAAGCAAAATAAAACCAGCAGCTCCTCACTCAGTGGCACAGGGAATAACAATAATAAAAAAAAAAAGTGAAATTAATTATGAACATTCTAGGAAAAGGAAACAGGGTTATGGTGCTTGTGATCTTCATGAATAAGCAAGGCAATGAGGCCGGGCAAGCGTGCGTGGGAGGCGCGCTCTGCAGAAACTGGCTGTTTTCCTCCCGCTCACCAGCTCGGGCTGTTACTGACAAAAAAAATGTTGTTGCTAAAGAAACCTGTAGTAAATCCCACTGGGAGTATAGTCTGTGCTGATAACATGGGTGAACTTGGGAAACATATTAAAGCGTGGGGTTTTTAGCGGCTCTGGTTCACGTGGATGTTGGGAAACGTTCCTGGAGGAACGCCGTGGGGATGGTGCTCCACCAGCTCCTGCCGTCCTGCTTCTCGGGAGAGCCTTGGCCCCGCAAACAGCAGCTCACTTGGCAGGGAAAATGAGGGAAAAAAAGGGCTCCAGCCCTGCCTCTGCTCTAACTGCCCACCAGAAGAAGAAGATATTTGGGCTGGGTGAGCTGGTGTGGGCTCTATGCTGTGCTGAACAGCCCCGCTCTGAGGAGCGATGCCCTCCATCCACACATCCATCCAAGTACAGTTGGTGGCCCCGAGGGAGGCATTTCAGTTGCCTCTCGGTGGGTGGGAAGAGTTGGGCGCCTCCAAAAGGGCCTGAGAAAAAAACAGGGTGCTGAGCAAGGGATGCTCAGCCTCCTCAGGGGGAAAGGCTGGGGTCAGACATGGTCTTCTGCCCTGGTGGTCCAGGGGGTTTAGGTGCCCTGGCACCTCTTCCCTGCATTCTTTAACACAAGCAGGGAGACTTTGCTCTTTTCCCTTGAAGCGCCCCAGGAGGCAGCAGCAGCCTTGCTGCCCCCGACCCATCCAAAACCTTTGCAGCTAAAATATTCGGCCAGGAGCTGAAAATCTAAGTCCAATGAATCCTCCTGCCTGGCCCAGCTCCAGCCTGTGCTGATCTGCTCTGATAAACCAGCTGTTTGTCACAGGGGTTCCCCTGCAATCTCTGGTCGTTGCTGGCACCCGGTTCAGCAGAGGAGGGAAGGGGCTCGAGGGGGTCTGTGATCAGGAGCGGGTCTGCGTGTCCCTGTTGTGGGCTCAGTAAGGAATCGCCTGCGGGATCCCCTGCTCCCTGTGGAATGACTTGCTACTGATATTTTTGTTGTTTGCTGATTTATTCGTGGCCTTTTTTAACCCAGGAGAGAAAAACCCCGAAGTCTCTGCAGGAGGGACCTGAGCCCAGACGGCCTCCCGTGGTCGCCCAGTGTCAGCAGAGCTGAAGTCTCATCTCAGAAAGGACAAACCAGCTGAGAAATGCCCCCTGCCCCACAGGAGAAGGGGCAATTCGGCGGGGCCTTGGATTCAGGTGTTGAAATCCTGCCCCAGACACACCTCGGGCACCCAAGCCCGGCTCCCGGAGCCCAGCCCGGCCGTGTCTGCCCTCGCACTCCGGCAGGAAGCCGCAGGAATGGCACCTCCTGGCTGTTCCAACACCCATCAATGAGCTCCTGTTTTATTTCACCGTGCCCCGACACCCGCTTTGCCCTGCAGGAAATATCAAACGGCTGAAACCCCATCGAGGACCTTTCCAGTTCCAGCAGGGAACGTGTCCGGAGGTGAAACCGGCAGGCGATGGCCGGGGAGCGTGAAAGGATGACGTCTCTCGCAGGGCTTGGGGCCGTGCCTGGGGGTTTTGCTTTCATTTAGAGTGTGTGTCCCCCCCACATTTCTTTGTCTTCTCCCCCCTGATGACGCTGCTGTGTGAGGCTGAAGCCTCCGCATGGGGTTGGGGTGCTACTCAGAGCGGGTGCGAGCTGGGTGTCCCCACCGTTCCCCGTCTCTCCCAGTTCAGCTCCGGTCCCTGTGGCTCAGCCCTTCCCTACCAGCACTGGGCGGGGTAGGAGTTTTGGGCTCCAGTGGGGGCTACTTTTGAAGAGGCAAGTAAATAATATAATGTTTTCAAGTGCACTGTCTGTAGCTCACTATCTAGGAGTGGAGACACAGAAGAAGGGTTGTTCCCCGGCCGTGGGATAACCCCAGCTGGGTCCCTCCTTCCCAAGCCCGTCGCGCTGCTCCCAGCAAACCCGGGGTGAAGGTAACCATGAATAAAACCTGTTGGATCTTACTAGGACAAAGGGTCTAACAAAGCAATCATTCTGCCAGCGCCAGAAGCTCAGTTATTCCATTATATATAAAAAACTTGTAGCTCTTCTCCTTTTTCTGTCTTTCTCTCAGAGAACCAGAGGGTGTTTTGCAGGGCTGAGTATCCTCTGCCTCTTCCCCCTCGGCGCTGCTTGCGGGACGCGCAGACAGACAGACAGACATTCTGTGAAGGAACGTACATGGCTTCAGCTGCCTTTTGTCATCTGATAACTTTGCTTTGTTCTGCGCTATTTCAGTAAAAAAAATATTGGCAAAGTCCTTTTTGAGTAGTTCAGGCTCCAGAATTAGAAATGAGACAAAAACATTACTTTTTTGGTTTGTTTTTCATTAGGTTTTGTGTCCCCTGCTCCCGCCTTTCACAACTTTCCCGTTAATTTGAAGAGCAAAAGGGATGGTCTGCGGTTGGGGAAAACCTTCCTAAGAACCTCCATGGTTTTAATGGCTGAGTTTTCCTTGTGGTCCCTGTCTAGAACCAGTTTATAATTGTCTGTAAGTGCCTATATATTATTTGTAATATATATTACAGACAATATAATTGTCTATAAGCGTTTGCAGAGGAAGGGTTAGACAGCTCACCCATGGCAGGGGTAACCAGCAGCGCTCACACCATGCTGGCTCTAGTAGCCAGGGAGTGAAATGGGCACCCCAAGCAAGGGGTAATGAGTTATTCTGGTTTTTTAAGTCCTAGCTCAGGTTTTATTAGGCACAGGCTCCATTAGCTTTAGCGAGAAATCTTGCAGCAAGAAGAAACAGGGTGGGGATCTGCAAAGGCATGGTGCCCTAATAACAGAGCTGCAAAGGAGAAATCCATCTCAGTCAGCTTTATTGGCTTCGGTCGGCTCAATGGGTGAAAGTAATAAAATATCTGCTCTTGCCACATGTTTAAGAAGGGGACTGCCTCCCAAGCAGGCCTTCTGTCACCGCTGTGAAAGGTACAGAGCGCTGTATTTTCCTCTCTGGGTATCGCACGGATCTGGGTCGGGCCATTTTGCAAGCGCTGCGGCAGAGGAATCCTCCCCGACACAAAATGTTTCCTCGGGTCCTGCCCAAAAAGAGCCCTCTCCAGCTCCAGTGAAGTCCATGGGACTTTCTCCACTGGAAGGGGACAGGTTGGGGCTCTGAAACCGCCTCTTTAATCATAGCAGCACTTTATTCTGCCTGCAGAGAGAAGTGGGACTTAGATTTGCCGACAGGCGGTCCCGCAGGGGTGGCGCGGGGACGCTGCAGTGAGACACCTATTTGCAGCTTAATGTCAGCTTCAACGAGTGTCAGAAACGTCCTCAGGAGCCGAAAGAAACCCAAATTTGAATTTTTTCCCCCCTTTTCTATGCCAGGAACCAAAGGGGACCTGGTCTGCAGCCTCCCTTAGACCCTGGGGACAGTAAGGCGCAGCGTCCCACGCGCAGCAGTAACGCTTTAAGCAGAGATCTGCGCACAGAGAGCTGTGAAAACGCCTGTCCCTCCAGTAACGCTTTCAGCCGTGGGCAGGGATTATTCTCTAACATCTAACCCTTTTAAGACCTCGCTGCTACCAAACACGCTCAGGGCTCCTGTGAAAATCCCCCTCCCCTCCCCGGAACCGCTCTCCCCCCCGGAACCGCTCTGCCCCCGGGCTCCCCGTCCCTCCCGCCCGCAAGGGGAATCTTCAGGCCGTTTGGAAACAAACGCCGTCTCCTCCAAAAACAAACCCCACCAGCAAGGGGCTTTTCCTCGCACGAAAGGTGCACTTGTCCCCCGCAGAGCGCTGGCCCCGAGGGGACTGGTCAGAAGCCCCGCACAGCGGGAAGGCTGTCCGAGCCGCGAGGAGCAGTCGCACCGCACAACCGGGCAGAGCCGGCGGGGTCGGTGCCTGCTTCTGCTTTCAGTTCTGCTGCTCTCAGATCCCAAATCCGTTCTTGTTGAAGCCGCCGGTAGCAGCACCTCTATTTCATATAGACCACGCCGCGTTGCCACCCATGCCGTCCCCACCCCAAACGTACACCTAGATATCAGTAATATATATCTATCTATATTATATACTGGTGGTGAGCTGTTAAAAAACCACTTCCCAAACGCAGCGCTACTGGGGCTGATAATGCAACTCCTCTACTTCTGCTGACATTTTTCCTCCCTGCCCATGACAGCCTCCGTGAGGGCAGAAAAAGCCCCAGCCGTTTGGCTCCTCTGGGTCTTGTTGGTTCTCGCCTGTTGCTGTGTTTCTCTCCAGCTCGGGCTTCCACAGCTGCTTTGCTTTTGAACTGGGAAGTAGCTGCGTGTGAAGCACGGCCGGGTGGAGCCCCCCGCTCCTGACCCTGACCAGGAGCAGATGCTGGAGGGCCAGCAGTCCCGGGTCAACAGGGGAACCCACGGAGGAGCGACCCGAGGAGCCAACGCCGGGCACCACCAACGGGGAGGAGGCAGCGATCCCCAGCACCGGGCAGCCACGGGCCACCGGTAACGTACATGGTGGCAGCTCTGCCTCCGGACTGCAGCTCCAGGCAGCCCCTGCTGACGGGTCCTGTCCCCAGCCATGGGAGCTGTGGTACAAAGGCAGACTCTTCCATCACTTCACTTATTGCTAGCCATTTCCAAACGGAGCCCGTGGCTCGGGGGCAGCCCTGCAGGGTCAGGGCAGATGCTCTGCCGGTCCTTCACCGGCCCAGAGCAAGCACTACTGCGTTCCCCTCAGTCAGAAGGTCAATGCGAAAGGTGCCGGCTGCCAGTCCTAGGGTTTGAGGGCGGGTGGTGGCCTGCAGCACCAAAATATTGACTTAAGCCTGCTTCTCTCCTAAGCAAGCTGTAATCCCTGGCAGAGACCTAGAACCGCTGCTTTCCTGGTGTGCTGGTCCACCCTCGGCTGAGCAGCAATCGCCCTCACAGGGCCCGAACGAGCAACTTCGTTTGTTCATCTTAATTGCTCTTATCAGGATATAAACCAAATCTCTTTGCTGACAGCACATGTGCTTTCAAACTCCTATTGATCCAGCCTGCTGCGTCCTCGCTATGGACCCCCCCTCTGCCCTCTGCAGAGTTTTCCCCCCGCCCTGTACAGCCAACCACCCCCTTTCCTGCTGCTCCCCAGGCGGAAATTTGGGATGCTCGAACGGGAAACTTCAGCAGGAGTTGGAGGAGAGAAGGGAACACGGACCAGAGTTTTCTGCTGGTAAAGAATACTGCTACGGCAGTAGACACAAAATAAGTCATGCTTCAGGACCAGGCCCTTCTGATGGGGTAAGTTAAAACTCAGAAACTTCAATTTGTGCCAGCTGAGAGTCTGGCCCAGCATATTCTGCACTCCTCAGTCCAAGCTTCCTTATTCCTTGATCTTAAACTGATAACAACACACAGCAATACACAGAACGGGGGGCTCGGGTATTAAACAAAAAGCAGTAGCGGGGGCTCGCTGAGCCCGAGTGGTTCATGCCATGAGTGCAAGTGCAGGGGCTCCATGGGAACCTGAGACCCCTTCCCTAGCAGCGGGTTTGGGAGTTAGGCCTAAAGCAGACCCTCTGGGCCAAAGAAACAGAAACCCAGGGGAAGCCTCAAACCGATCAGACCGGTGTCTTCTTTCTCCACACACCATCTTTCATTTTTCCTTTCTTGTTTTCAAGTTCCAGCACTCACTCTCTCACAGCACTTCCTAGATTTTTAGAGCCCAAGCGATGACCGTAACCTTTTTTACAGTATCTTCCCCAAACACTCCTGCTCTTTTTTTGGTTTGTTTGTTTTGGGTTTGTTGGTTTTGTGTTTTTTTGCTTCGCACCCGTTTTACAGCCAGCCCGATTTGAAGCCCTCAGCCAGTGGACCAGGCATGTCCAGGTGAGATGTTCTGACAGCGATTGGCCTCCTCTGCTGAAACGAGGAGCCAGGTTTCCGTTCTGCCTCTCCCTACCTGCGATTTCGCAGCCGCTTCTGCCGGGCATTTAACCTAACTCCTGCGTTTTGACCTGAAAACCTCGCGCAAGTACTCAGTCCCTGCCCCCCGTTGTACCAACCACCTCATTATTTGCAGCCAAGGCAATTTTTTTCTCGTTTCTTGCGGGAAAACCGCCGCGGCTGTCGGGGATGCCCGGGGAAGGCGACCCGGGACGGGACGGCGCCGGACTGGGGACCCCACCGGACGCTTCTATGCCGAGAAACCGCCGCTGCCCTGCGCCCACCCAGCACCGAGACGGNGGGTGGGAAGCGATGGAGGCGGCGGAGCCCTCCCTTGCCAAGGATAATAAATCGGATGCCCTGACATGTTTTACTTAGCCCTTGGTGCTCCCTCGCTCCGCGGCCGCGGGGATGGGAGGGCTAGAGCCCCGGCCTCTCTCCTCGGCTCCTCTTTGGGGGCACTTTAGGTGAATCGGACCTTGTGTGCAGGAGGCAAACCATACAAA
>VZTM01039845.1:67397-80918 GCA_013400555.1 Jacana jacana
ACACACACACACATGCACACACGCATGCACACGCACACACACGCACACACACACACACACACACATGCACACACGCATGCACAAAATGCCCCAGCCTCTTCCCTTGGTGCTCTCATGGGGAGCTGCTGGGAGAGGGGAAGGCCAGGGGTGGGATGTAGGACGGGCAGCTGAGGACAAGCAGAGCCGGGGTGGCGGGCGAGGTCTGACAGCGGGGGAAGATGCAGACCTGCACCTACAGCACTCAGACTTTCTGTACAAGCCCGTCTAGGATTTTTTTTTTCCTTCCCTTAAAAAAAAGTAAAAAAACCCCCAAAAACCAACAAAAAACCCCCCATGCCTTAACTATTTTAATCTAAACCAGCACTCTGTTAGCTAGAGAAAACACTGAGGTCTCATCTTCTTGCTGGCTACTCGCTAACAGTATAAATTAGGCTTAGAAAATTCTTTCTGCCGTGGATGTCTGAGGCATAAATAGCACCATATGTTCAGCAGCAGCTTAAAGAAAATATCATTCTTACCTTGACAGTGACGCTCTAATCTGGGAGCCGTGGCTGCAGTCAGAGGGCAAACAGCGGAGTGTTCCGCTTACCCTGCGTAAAATGCCGTGGTATTATTTCTGCCCTGCCCTTAAACCACCCAAAATACTGCAGTATGTGTGCAAGGGGAAATCCCCCACCTCTCAGCTCCGTGCTGCCGACACACACCCATCAGAGAACCTAAATGTCATCAGGAATGACCCACAGAGTGAAAGACTTGGTCCTAAGAGCATATGGACCCCACTGGCCTCAGGAAATATTTGAGGAGCGTGTACACATTTCGTCAAGATTTCTGAGATCCCCCGGGGGAAAGGAAGGAATGAAAACATGACAGAGTAATTTAAAATGGCAGGTATTGCACTTTTCTTGTTCAACACTGGAAATCAGACACCCAATATTAATAGAAGCCATTACTTTTATCACCCCTATTAAGGAGGCTAACACACCTGCCATCTCCCACAGTCCTGAGAGCAGTTTCCTTTTCCCTTCCCCTCTGCAGCCCTGGTGATATTGCTCCAGGCGGGGACAAATCCCACTGCCTTAAAGACTGGCCTCTACTTTATCTGCCCAGGAGGCTGTACCTGGAGCAGCCTGTCCTGAGCAGAGGGAAAAATAAACCCCCGCTGCAGGGGCAGAGGTAGAGGCAGCAGCGTCTGAACCCAGTGTGGCCAGACCTTTCCCTTGGGGAGGACGGGAGGATGCTCTGCCCCATTGCCTCCCTGTCCTGAGGGATGTTCTGTCCCCCTGCCTCTCCATCCTGAGGATGAGAGGATGCTGTCCTGATGCTGCTCTGTCCCAAGGATGGGAAGATGCTGTCCTGCTGCCTCTCCATCCTGAGGGATGCTCTCTGCCTCTCCATCCCAAAGATGAGAGGATGCTGTCCTGCTGCCTCTCTGTCCTGAGGATGAGCTCCTGTTCTTACTCAGGTCAGCACAGAGTCTAAAAAAGAATATTTTGAACCCATTTCCATAAATAAAAACAGCAAACAACTTACAATTGATGCCAGCCAGCCGAATCCCTCCTCTTTCCAAGTAGCTTTCCCTGCCTGCTCCAGCCACTTTGCCTGCTCGTCAGTCCCACATTCCCAGGACCCTGCTGGAGAAGAAAGATTTCATTGACACTGGTTTCTGGCTGGTGCTCTGTCAGCCTCCCAGCCCGTTTTACCCTCCTCACAGTAATTTGAACAGGACTTTTCCGAAGTCCTGGAGTAACACCTTTAATCATTGCTGTCCTGCAATTAAAGATTTTCCTCTTCCCAAGCCTAGATATAATCACCTCTCTCTTGTTTGTTTGTTTGTTTCCTGGCTGGGGTTTTTGTTGGGTTTGTTTGTTTGTTTGTTGGTTTTGTTTTGTTTTGGGGGGGGGGTTGTTTTCGGTTTTTATAAACATAGATAAAAAGTTTTAACCTTCTGACCAGGTGTGAAAGAGACTGGGGGAGTCTGATATAAGGCCTCATACTGGAGAGCTTTTGCAGTCGCTGCCGTCTCTCCACAGAGGCAGGTAGCCACATGGGATGGTGGGGAGAAATCTTCTACCAGCACTTCAGCCACAGGATTTTCAAAGGCATTGCACATATTTTTCAGGCTACTGCATGAACCATTCCCTGGAGAGCAGAGAGGGCTTGGATTTACAGCCGCTGGCACGGGGTCTGCGCTGCACTCATCTAGTTAGAGTTTTCCCTATAAATCACACGAGAGTTACCTACTTTTGCCTTTGCAGCAAAGGAATGAGAAGCCTCTGCCCCGGTGATGTGTGGCTTTGTGTTAGATGCTTTCTAGTAGCGGGGAGCTGAAATATTGCAAAGCTGGAAGGTTCTGCAGAGACGGGTTTGCTGTGCCGGCATTCAACGCCGCAAAACCCTGCCTCCGCTTCCGAATTTCCCTGAGGTTTCCACAGCTTGTTAGCCCTGAGGTTCACAGGCACATAAGTCATGTTGCCATCAACAGGGGAAAGAGAGCTTTGGTGGCAGAGTCCACCTCCAGACTGGGTTTCTCCCACAGCACTGGGTTTCTCTCACACGCTGTTTCCATAGGGGTGATGGACTACGGGGGTGATAACAGCCCTGGAGTTCCTTTCTGCTGGCTTAACATTTACTTCACACGTGTTTCGCTTTCTGCTTCAACCAGATGATGGTTTCATTGATTTGATTGCTGTCTTACGAACCCCGTATCGTCTCCCTGGCTGCCCACCAGGGAACAGCTCTCCCATGCGAGAAGCAAGATGCCAGGTCGACTCATCTGCGTCGGGGTGACAGTGACACGGGCCTTATTGACAGTCAGTGGAAGAGGACGGGACAGTGCCAGGTGGGTAACAAGTCTCAGAGTGACAAGAAGTGTTTCCAAGGGTCAGGTGGCCACGTTTCAAAAGTGCCAGAGCTTGTCCTGATCCGTGGCCTTTACTGTCACGACTGAAAATACTTGGATACTTTTGTTGGAGTGGCAAATCCCTGATCCAAGTCTTGCTTAAGAAAAGGTAAAAACAAATGAGATTAGACCTCTATAGACACATATATAGACCTACATAAGCCTTTATATTATACCTGTGTAGGCAAACTAACATCTCTCTTGCCTAAATTAATTCTGGATTTAATTAATTGTGCAGCTTCCTGCAACTTCTGGATTATTGTGTGGTTTTAAACCAGATCATTTCAGTCTCCAAAAGAGCAAATGTGTGTCTTCCAGGTGAGCCTCCACAACACAGAACTCCCAGCCCTGTAAAATGCCACTGATGATGATACCGGCACATCCTCCCACCGACCAGGGGAGTCTTCAGGGGCAGAGCTTTCTCTTCTCCAGGCAATAGATCTGGAACAGTGGGTTTGAAGCAGCCCATGGTGATTTGCTCACCTCACTAAGCCACGTCTCAGCCTTTCGGTTTCGCGGCCAACTGGTGTTAGTGTCTGCCAGGAAAGAGGTGGATGGCCAGAGCTATACCATAGGGCACCACACCCCCCTTTTCAGCTGGTTAGGGTGGTGCAGAGGGGTCTTTCCTTATTAATCGACTCCTCCAGAAACAAGGACACACCAGGGAGCAATCACAAGGTGAAGGGGGTTTGTATTTTGGCAGGTACCCCATTTATTTTGGAATAGTCCTGGAAATAGTACCTGCCCAGTTTAACTTGGGTAGACTAAATTTTGCCTCTTATTTAGCTCAGACTATGGTACTAAAGTTGGTGGGAACTAAATGCACTCCAACAAGTGCTTTATGCAAAAGATTAATCATCTCCTTTGTCTGGCTGAAGTGAGTGAGGCTGATGTGATCAAGAGACTTCACAGAACAGAGCTTTTTGCTGGAAAAGCCCAATTCACAGCTGTGATGTCCCCAGCAGGCTTTCAGAGAAGCCCAGCCAGGCATTGAATCACAGCATCACAGCATGGTTTGCTTTGGAAGGGACCTTAAAGCACCCCCAGTGCCACCCTCTGCCCTGGGCAGGGACACCTCCCACCAGACCAGGTTGTTCCAAGCCCCCTCCAACCTGGCCTTGAACCCCTCCAGGGCTGGGGCAGCCACAGCTTCTCCGGGCAACCTGGGCCAGGCTCTCACCACCCTCACACCAAAGTTCTTCCCCAGATCCTATCTCCATCTCCATCTCCCCACTTTCAGTTTAAAACTCTTCCCCCTCAATCCTGTGACTCCCCTCCCTGATCAAGAGTCCCTCCCCAGCTTTCCTGGAGCCCCTTGAGGAACTGTAAGGGGCTCTGGGGGCTCTGAGTTCTCCCTGGAGCCTTCTCTTCTCCAGGTTGAAAGCACTCAATTCTCTCAGCTGCTCCTCACAGCAGAGGGGCTCCAGCCCTCCCAGCATCTCTGTGGCCTCCTCTGGTCCCATTCCAACAGGTCTGTGTCCTTCTGATGCAGTGGGATAGGTGGGTGCCAGGGTCCCTTTTGGCCCCTCATCCTCCATGGCTGGAGCAGGGATGAGGGGCTGTTGCCTTGGCTCTCTGCAGTGTGGGAATTGCTGCAGGATCCACCAAACCTGTCTCTGTGAGGGACAAGGAGACAAGACAGCCAGCACAGATAGTCAAGCCAGCACTCCCCCCTCAGCAAAGTGTCTCTGCTCCCGTCAGGCTCCTCTTCCCGGTGTGTGGAAGTGAAGGTGCCTCCCCTCAGCGACGCTCAGGGGAGAGCAGCGACCTTCATCTCCTCCATCCTCTGGGCCACCCTTTGCTCATCCCTGCTGCCAGCAGGAGCACAGCTTCGTGTTCCTGAAGCTGGGAGGAAGGAGTTGACTCAGCAGCGAGCCCAGCCCGGGCGGGTTTGGTTTTCCAGCGGCTGCGAGCAGCGGGTATTACTCACCCCACACCCCGGGATCCTCCGAGTCTGGAGTGAATCTCAGCTGCTGCTGAAAGCGGTGGTCTCATCCCCTCCTGCGGGCTCAGGCTTTCACTCCCACATCCCTCCCTCGTGCTGTCACTAGCACTTTTGTGGGCCTGTGGCGAGCTGGATCAAAGAGGGCATCCCGCTGCAAACTAAACTCTCTCACCCACTCCTCCGAGCAGGAAAAACTCAGCCCTGGTACAAGCAAGTGTTGCTGCAGCCAGGAGTTTTCCTCCCGTCCACAGCTCAAGAGACCAGGAAGGTGTTTGAAGGGAAAAGGAATGGGAAAAAGGAAAAAAAAAAAAAAAAGAGACTGTCACATTGCTTTTTTCTTTTTTTAAAAGCTCGTNAAATTAAAGTGGCAGAGAGCAACTTGGTGTTGCTTCCCAGCAGCCATGGCATTTGGGTTATTCTTGTTTTCAGACTCCCTCCAAATGCCAGAGGGGGATAAGACAGATGAAAACTAACTTGGAATGACTCAAAAGGCTTGTAAATTCCCAGCACCTCTCAGTGCAGGCCACGAAGGTTGCACCTGCTGGCCCGTGTGGCACCCTTTTCGTTTCATCTCCAGCTTCGACGCTCCCCGCTCTTTGAGAAAACTATACTTAAGGTGCCAGGAAACCTGCCTGAAAATACGCTCAATAAGGTCCCCAGGGCAGTTTGCGAAAAAGACAGTGTAGTTCAAGTAGCATCACACATGCTCAGAGTTGCAACAGCCACTTTGAAACCATGTGTTGTGTAATGACCGGGGTGCTAAATCATGTGTCAGAGCCCAGGGATCTGGTTTCTCTGAAAAGCACTGGTGTTTTTTTGATGCCGAGTAGAAGCTGTGTTTAAAGGGAACGATCAGAAAGCACAAGCCGGTTTACGAGGGCGTTAGTGCTTCAGATGTGGTTTATCTCCGCAGCAGCAAACCCCAGCCTGCAGCAAGCATGGCTTGGACATTCGAAACGAGCCACCCTATCTGCACACCAGCCTCACACAACACTCCTCCTGGGCGGCCAGAGCAGCCAGGGTTTACACGGCTGCAGCACTCCGCTTGGCGAGGAGCGATGTCTCAGGGAGAACACGCAGCTGAATGGTAGGTGCCCTTCTGTGGAAAACAAAGGCTTGACGCCGTTTCTTGTTCCAGATCTGAAACACATTAGCCATCCCAGTGATTTCAGACTTCCTCCATAACCTCCTCAGAACTCCCCCTAATAACCTGTCCCCGCCCTGTCTCCCATTGGGGGCTGCCCCAGGACACCCCTGCCAACCTGTTGCACCTGACACTTGTGGTGTCCATAGGCTGCACTGGTGGTTTCCTCTGGTGGCTCACTAAGAGTCCCTCTCTACGGCCATGGCATGGAGAACTGCTTGCCATTTCCCCAAGAAGAAAGTCCATAGTCCTTCCAAAAAACAAGAACTACTAAAACTCACCTCGGAACAGAAAGACAAGAAGAGCTGAGACAGTCACTAGCAGCTTTGAGACCAGAAGGAAGTAAACAGCTTTCAGTCAACACAGCCCCAAACTGGGGTTCCTTGACCTCAGTGAGGATGAGAAGGAAGATCTCAGGTTGGAGAGCACAGCAGAAGAAAAACAGCCACCCAGCAACCCAGGGAGCACTGTCTTCACTCTGTCTGTGGGGCCATTGGCTGGTCCAGCTTTTGCCTGGTACTGACACAGCACTTACTGCAGCCTGAAACATTCCCTGGGCTAAAGGGAGATTTTTCACAGAGAGCTTTAGTTGAGAGTAGGGCCTGCATTTGTATTCTCTATTTCACTCTTGGTGCCTAGAGGGTGAGACGCAGGACATCCTCTAAGAACAGGAAACACCTTCTCAGGTATGTAAAGAGTGGTTCACAGTGTGAGATGGGGCACAATGTAAGCATCAGTGACAGAAATCCATCCGTTCCTGTGGATGAAAATGCGGGATGCACAAGCACAGGCACATTGAGCCCTATGGTTGGGGTTTTTTTTAACCCAGCTTGAGTTTTCAGAGGAAATTTGGGCTGGAATCCCAGTGTTTAACTTCAGTCTACTGGCTGATCTGAGAGAATTTAAATCTCAAGCACTTGCAAAGGGCACAGATCCCACCACAGCTCACCATGAGCAGGGGTCCTGTGACTTCACTTACCCTGTTAGCCTGAATGTCCATCCCTGCCTGCACAGCGGTGCAGGGAGATTTCCTTTGTAGCAGGATCTTCAAGGCAGAGTGTTGGAGAATGAGCTCTAGCATTTTCTCGTAGCACACAAATTTCCTCAGTCCTCAATGCACTCACTCGCCAACGCTCAAGAGAGGTCCACAAACACAGGCCAGTTTTCTCCTACCAAGGTCCTACTCCTTGGCTAAATTCAGCTCTTCCAGTGCCACCCCAGGCTCCAAATGTCAGTGCTATTTTTCTCTTCCCTCACAACGTCCAGCTTAAAACCCTAGATAGAAGCCCCGATACTTGATTTGGTTAAAGCTGTCAGGAGTTCTAGAGATGTAGATATCTCTAGAGATATTGGTATTCAGACCAATACCACTGCAGTGACTCACCTTTCATTAGAGTCCCCGCAATTGTCAGCACTAACTGCTGGAAACCACAAATTTTTTGCCTTTTAAAGGACAGTTTATAGAAAGATGTTTAATAACAACCCATTTGTGGCTTAATAGGATTGTGCTTCTTTGCTTGGGTTGGAGCGTGTCCCTCACTCAACTTCTTGAAGGCTGCCCCAGAAACCGGGGTGGTGCAGTCCTGACACTCAGTTCCCGTGTTGACAATCAGCACAAGGAAATGCTGTGGTTATTAAAACCTGCTGCATCCACTTGTAAGCTCTGTGATCTTCTTAACAAAGCCAAGCTGCCTTTCTCAGATGCCAGGTTGCTCTGCTGAACACCTCACGTCATGAAATCTGCTCTGGGGCTACAGAATCAAAGCTGGATCAATGTCAACAGCTAGAACAGGTCTGCAGAGCCTGTGTCTTGCCATCTGTTAGAGCAAAAACCCTGCGGAGAAATGGGGAGTGTAACAAATGGGAAGGAAATGTTAGGGAGCTGGTGGGCTGTGAGCACTTCAGGGTAGGCATCTGGAAAGGAGCAGGGTCTCTCCTAACACATCATGAAAAAAAAAATCACAGTGGTGCCACTTCATCCAGCACTGTGAGTCACAGGATGTGTCCTTATGAGTCCTAGCACCTCATCGCAGAGGTGTGCACATCTGGATGCAGTAATGAGAGGATGGCTTTCTGCCGTAGCTGTTCACATCCACACTCAGCCACCCCCGAATTAAACTGGGTGGTGTATCATTAAACTCTCCAGGAAGACACAAGGCTCTTGAGATTTACCCTCCACGCTTGAAAAACCCCATCCCACAATCTTTGTTCAAGCAATGGGGCGCACGTGGTCCAGGCCGGTGCTTAGGATGATCGGGATTAAGGGACCAAGCCAAAGTCAGTAGCCAAAAGCCAAGCTAGAGGTCAGGGGAAGGGCTGGCAGCACCAGGCCCCCGTTGCCAGCCAGCCCAGGAGCAACTGTGAGTTCTGGCCACTCTCTCCACCCAGCAACCCCGGGATACTCCAGCCTCACCCAAAGTGGTTGCTTATTCAGTGGCTCCTGCCAGACCTCACTGGCAGGGAGGTCTGGGCCAGACCCGGGACCCAGAGACAAGCACTCGGGTTTTTATTTGAGGAAATAACCAGAGCCAGGGTTTCAGGCTGTGGGTGTTAAACGCCCATGAAGAGCTTGTGTGGTACAGGTCATTCTCCCTCCCTGGCTTGAAAGGTTCCACATGAAAACCCAGCAGACCATAGCCAGGCAGCGAACACATTCGTCCCACTGCGGGACCTATTTTGGGACAATCCTTAACCGAAGAAGGGCTCAGCCCCAGCAAAACGTTTTCCCCCAGTCGCTAATTTTCAAGCAGGCTTCGTGTTGGATAGAGTCTGCTGCTGAAGTGCATGTCTGAGTTCATGGGCACCAACAGAAGGCAACGAAGAGCAGACAGAAAAGATGTTCGATGGGGTCCCCCCCCCTCGTAATTCCCTGTGTTGGAAACACCGAAGGAAGATCAACGCCCGCTGAAGTTCACCTGAAGAAATACAGCAAGTGATGGCCCTTCCAGCTTACCTCCCATCCGTGTCTTCTCCTCCTGCACACGGCAGTCCTGTCACGTGTCACCACCGCTTCATAATTTGGGTTGGGTTGGGTTGGTTTGGGTTGGATTGGTCTGGTTTGGTTTGTTTGTTCAACGGCAGGACCCTTGAACGGCCATTACTCACATCTCTTGGTATGCAAAGCATGGCCATGACACAAGGCAGGAGAACTTCACAATTCAGAGAGCAGAATGACTACACGCAGCCTCAAAACTCCTTTCCGCTTTTTGCAAGATTTGGGACTTTTTTTTTTTTAGGGGAGACTTGCAGATTGTGGAGAGCATTCTTCTGTCCTGCGTGAGTGAAAATCGAGTGGTAATATCAACTGCATCATCAGTGCAACTTCTTTGGGANGTAATTTGGGTTGGGTTGGTCTGGTTTGGGTTGGGTTGGTTTGGTTTGGTTTGGTTTGTTTGTTCAACGGCTGGAGCATCATCAGTGCAACTTCTTTGGGAAGCTGAAGTAATTTGATGGACTTCAACTGGAATTACTCCAGAATTGTGCTAATGTATCTGAGGACAGAACTCAGTATTTATCTTTTCTTTAACCAGTGAAGTGGCTCCCACTCTTGGTCCTACTTGTCGTGTATGGCACAACTGATTTATTAGGGTTACACAAATTACAGAGGCCTCTGAGCTTTATCACATGGTGCCTAAACCCAAGTTTTAGTAAAGATTTCAAGAATTCTGGCACTTCCAGCGTGACATCTTGCTGTGCTGACCAGGTCAGCATCACATGATTTTTAAAAATTGCATTTTAAAAATTGAAAACCACATTTGTCGCAATTCTAAATTAAAGCTAATAACAGAACTTCTACATTTCTTATAAAGCAGAAATAGAAGTGGTTTTTTTTTTGTTTGTTTGTTTGTTTGTTTTTTCTATTTTTTTACACTAGAACAAGAATGGGAATAATTTAGAGCAGGCAATTCCAAGTTTTCCAGAAGGCTGTGTGTGGATTTACGTGTACCTCTGGAAATCCCCAAGAGAGTGGGGCTGAAAATGATGAGGCAAACAACAGCTCCTGCAGATAGGCTTTAGGGCTCCCTGAGCTGCATAGTTAGAGTGTTGTGTTTCCTCGGGGCAGTCACCTGAAGGACAGCTCTGATGGCAGAGTCGGTGTGTGCACACTCTGCTCCCTTCCCCTCATTACACCCTCCGCTCGTCACACCCCTCATCCGACTCTCGGGTGGGCCAGGACCAGCCGCTTGTGGGTGCACGCTCTAGGTCAAACCACTGTGAGTGTATCCCAATTAGATAAAAATAAATTAAAAATTGCTTAACAAGTAAAGTAGACCCCAAAATTCTTACAGACATGTGGCTGCTTTCTCCCAGAAGATGCTTGTTAAAGACGACACCGGGAAATCTGCCCAAAGTTCCAATTTTTCCCTTTCTATTTGGAATCATAGAATCACAGAATCATTTAGGCTGGAAGAGACCCCTGGGATCATCAAGTCCAACCATCAGCCCCACTCTACAAGTTCTCCCCTACACCAGATCCCTCAACACCACATCCAATCTACTCTGAAACACAGTCAGGGATGGGGACTCCACCCCCTCCCTGGGCAGCTGATTCCACTGACTGACCACTCTTGCTGTGAATTTAGTTTCATGCCATTTCACTTCATTTAATTATTTGATTGTTTCACTTTTCCTCTTCCCTTGCCTCCTCTTTTTGCTAAACTGGACCAAGAGATGAAGCTTGCCCCTATCCCCATCCTCTGAGATGGAAGCGGAATCAGACGGTAAGAGCTGAGCTTTTACCCATTGCTGGCTCCTTCCCCGCAGAATATGACGAGTTTGTAGTGAACGAGGCAGGAGGTGGCGGGGAAGGGACAATCTCACAGGAGAGGAAGCCAAGTGCTCTCCCAGACAACCCTCATTCCATCACAGCACACTTTCTTGTACAGAGATCTGCGAAATTTATCCATACCATAATTCACTGCACGCAGGGATGGCATATTAGCTCGTAAGCTCCACATTCCTTGGGGCTTCTTGTTGGGTATGGAGTCCAAACAGTAATGTATAAAAGAGGGAAATCTAAGCCTTTCATAAATATCTTTCCATATTTTGTCTGGGGTTTTTTTTGGGGAAGTGCAGTGAGATCTTATTTCCTGGAAGCTTTTTTCCATGTCTATAGTTTGGAAGTATTCAGAAAGCCACAGTCTAGCTGACAAATACACTATACATTTCCAACACGTTCTCTGCTCTTTGGCTACCAAACCCACCAGAACAGCTTTAATTCTGTTTAGCAGCATGACCCTGGTTCTCTCCAGCAAACACGGTTCCAGAAAGCACAGACAGGCTTTGCTGTCTCCTTTGGATGGTTTTCCAGGCAATCTGCTGAGGTGCTGTAGCACTGATAGCACTGGAAAAGCTCTTACTTTTGCATTTAAGTGTCAGTACTTCTTTTAGCATCCAAATATAAACATGGGGTTTATTTATACTTTGTGTTAATGCATATTAACTTATTCATGTCTATTTTCTTGACTTATTTACATGAACTCTCATTCTACAGCTCTTCCTTCTTGTGCTAGAAATCAGCCTCTTATATGGCAAAAAGCTTCCCTGGCACTTCTGCATTCTGTTACATGCAAGAGATAATTTTGGTTGTTTTCTTGCTGATTTTTCTGGTCAAAACTATTTCTTCTGTCTCATGCTATTTTACTGTTCACGTCTCAAAGACCCTCTCTCAGAATATTCAGCCTGTAAGCAGAGTGTGGGGAAGAGCTATTTGCTTCCAGGATTTTTTTACGTTGCTGTTTTAAACACAAGCCTCTACTTGCTTTTTCTTAGAATATGGATAGAGCTGATGCCAAGGAATTTCCTCAGAGCAGGGAATTTGTGCTTGTTTGGCCAGACTTGCAGCACATCCGAATTGATGTGAATTCATTCTCAAGACAATGACTTACTACTAATTTATATGATGATAATCTAGCACATTTTTGCTTAATTTTTTCACAACACGTGGAAGGCTGGTGCATATGCATCATTTTGATCAATTCGTATGTCTCATGCTAAACGTCTGAGGAATAAATTTAGAGGTGTCAGAAACTACAGCCTCACAGTTATTTATCTTGGGAAATGTAGAGGAATGGATGGCTGCCATATAAGATTCTTTTCAGCACAGCAGTGTTTCTTCTACCTCGCCATCAACAGGTCTCTGCTTTGCTTTATGGTTGCTAAATTCAATCCTTATCTAAGGATTTTTTAGGAGGCCTTGATGTCTGAAAAAAAACAGGCAATAATGGAAATTTATATAAAATGGAAAACTAAAGAAAAAAAAGGCCCCAACCCTTTGATAGAAAGATTATTAATGATATTCATATAATCTGTTACTCATATTGCTGTGCACATGGTTCTGATCAAATCTGGTTCTTTCCTCCTCATTTTGCACATCAGATGAACAAAGCAGCACATTAAGTGGCGTTTGTAGGACGGAGCAGTTGTCACCAGGATTTGCTGAAGTTGGCTTTGCTCTTTTTTCATACGTCCTTCTCTGGTTCTGTCACTAAAGAAAGGGACATCAGCAAACCTGAACACAACTTTGCAGCCTGCCTGCTGTGGGCCGTGCCAACCTACTGACTTGTCTGCTTCCTTTAAGGTGCATGGGCTTGCTAAAAGCAATTATAACCACATGGGAATGTCCAAGGAAGTGGAGGAAGATGATGAATTAAAAATGAAAGGACCTGGAAAAGTGTCTTGCAAAGAATCAACGGCGAGAGTCACTGGAATTTTGTAGGAACGGGACTGTGCAGGTGTTATCCCAAGGACTGTGGGAGCTGCCACACAATGACACGGACAGGAGTCCCATCAAATGAGGATTCCTGGATAAAGCCAACAGTGAGCACAACGGGGCAGTGCTGGGCTGAGCTGTGTCAGTCTCTCACCCTTGTTGTGCACATATTTTTCATTCCCTTAAATGACAAACTAGGGTGGCTCAGAACATCTAACTTTTTTTAATTTGCTTTGGGCATTTGCTGCTTCTTGGGTGCTGAGATTGACCCTTTGTCTCAGGCTACCCAGGTGGCGTGGGAGGATGCGGGAACCTGGACACAGACGCGGAACCATGGGCCTGTCCTCCCTGTCAGGACTGATGCTGGTCCAACCAACAGCTGGGTTGCTACACAACTGGACGCTTGAGTGTTTCCAGCATCAGAGGATGGACTGGAAATACTCCAGTGAAAAGGGAAATGCTATGAGAAGGACATGTGTCCTGGGAAAACCAGAAAGCCCAGAAAGGCCAAGTGACCGATGCTCTGAGTGATCCTAAGGCCCACAGGCTGGACATTGTTTTGCCTTCCCCTCCCAAAAGTGAGAAAATGTCCCCACAAATCAGGTCTGTGCAGACAGCTCCATTAGCCATCCCTCCTCATGACAGCTAGGAGAGATAATAGCCCTTCTCACTATTTCATAGAATCATGGAATGTTCCAGGCTGGAAGGGACCTCTAGGGTCATCTAGTCCAACCTCCCCGCAGTCAGGAGGGACACCCCCAGCTAGACCAGTTTGCCCAGGGCCTCCTCCAGCCTCTCCTTGAAGATCTCCAGGGAAGGGG
>VZTM01039845.1:80966-135689 GCA_013400555.1 Jacana jacana
CTTCTGGGCTGCAAGTGCCCACTGCCTGCTCATGGCCAGCTTCTCCTCCATCAGCACCTCCAAGTCCCTTTCCTCAGGGCTGCTTTCTAACACCTCACACCCTGGTTTGTATTGGGAGTGAGGGTTGTTCTGGCCCAGGTGCAGAACCCTGCACTTGCAGAGTTTCCAGAGAACACGCTGTGACTGACAACGTTCAGGAAACAAGAGCAGTATTGAATACCCTCCAGCTCCCGAGAAGGTTCTCGCTCTTCTTTCCATCACCGAGGGAGAGACACTAAACCACAGAGATGCACTCACACTGGTTCCTTCTTACCCTGCTCATGAATATTGCATTCCTCAAATGAAAAGTTAAACCACTGCAGCCTGAGGGAAACCCCCTCATTAGCTCCCAAAAGCAAGATGACTGCAGGAACCTGGGAGACATGGCGTGACCTTTTTCGAGCTGGAGAAAAGAAACAAAGCCAGCAGGACACCTGGGCTGCAGCGGTGCTGAGGAGAGAGTCAAGTGTGGAGAGAGGAGTGTTTAAAGTATTCTGATTTCCACGTGTCATAGTAGCTGCAATGGGGACATCTGTGAGGAACAAACTGGCTTCTCCAAATTCCCCATGGATCTCCCTTATTCCCTTTGTAGCTACAGGCTGGTGGAGACTGGGAGCTTCACCTCAGGAAGACGTGAACATAGAAGCCAGCATAGAACAACTTGATGGGCAGCATATGGACCATGTAGACTTGGAGAGCCAATCTTTGGTCTCACTGAGGTTTATTTACTGATCTGTAAGATAACTAGTTTTTAACTCTCGGACTGACCAGTGGAAACATCTCTGGTTAAAGACAACGAGAAACAGAAAGGCAGCCTCATGCTCACACGGATACTTCTATTTGTGCAGATCTCTTCTCCAATGCAAGTGTGCTTGCAGGACCAGAAAACCAACAAAGCTTCTGTGACAGCTGGAAATTCCTCAAACTGCACTCAGGATTTTTAGAATTAGCAAAAGTTCTCCTTAGACGCTACAGATAAAAGCCTGGCTCCTGGAATTCAGTGGGAGTTTCATCATCACTTTCAGTGGAGTCTGGATTTCAACACCCAGTATGAAGTCATAGAAATTAGAGACAGAAAAAGCTGCTTAATCATTCCAACCAGACCCCAAACCTTTTTTTTTATTTTTTTAAATTTGTATTGTTTTCCCCTAGGACTTCTTTGGCATCTGAGAACATTTTGCAGACTCTTTTGTTCTGAGATGCTTCTTTCCTTCCTTCTTAAACATCTCAGACCCCTCGTTTAGCTTGGGAGCTGAGGAGCAAGACCAGCAGCCTGGACCTCCTGATGTTCTGGACTGACAGGTCCATCCCCCTTCTCCCCTCGACACCTCTCCAGTCCCAATGCCCCATCATGCTCTCAGAAGGGTAGGAAAGAGCTTCTGTCCTGCTGACTGTACCTGTAGGATGCTTTCCTGCTGTAACATACGCAAGAAAATCCTTGCCAGCTGCAGGGATTATATGAATAACACCTGGCAGCCCCCAGAAGCCCACCTTTGCCCATGATGACTTCAGTCTATCCTTCAGTGCCAGTTCAGCATCATACTCTACAACGGAACTCCTCCATCTTTTGGAGGCTTTATACACCTCAGTTTTTTACATAGTCTAAAAAAAAAATATCTCTGTTAAGAAATACTCTAGCCTTGATAATCAGGGTGCAAAAGCAAGAGGAAAACCAAGGTGCTGTTCTCCAAGTGGGAGGAAGGCAACGCTTACCAACAAAATGCTTTTTGGAAGCTTAGCAGATTTGAACCAGCAGCTTCAGTCAATCAGGCAGCTTTGCCTAAAAGGAGAAGGCAAGTCAGAGCAGGAAAATTTCCTTTTCTTTCTTGGCTTTTGTGATGCTGAAGAACAGAAAGGAGGGCTCGTGTCACAGCTTCAACAGGCCGTATGAATCCATCTGCATTTGTACTCCTAGGATCATAGAATCCCAGAAACTCTTCCCTCATGGGTTGTCCCTCTCCCTTCCAGCTTTCTAACTTGGCTGTTTCATTAGCCCTGGGAGTTAGGGCACAAGGTGTGTGTAACATCCACGATGCAGGTGTGTACATGGGGTTCAGTTCCTCAGCTTCTATTTATGGTCAGTGTGAAAAAAGAATAACAAAACATTTTTAGGAGTGGTTAACAGATCTACTTTAGAAATCTACTTCAGAAAGCAATGAATGGTGCCTGACAGGAACTTCTTCCTCTACCTGTCTGAAAGAAGAGCTTAGAAGACCAGCTCAGATCTCCACGTTTACACTGCCAAAGAAGTGACGAAGAGGAAGCCCCACTAGGTGCCCAGTAAGACATCTATGTATCTGGGTGAAGCTTTCATTTGCAGGTGCTGAAATAAAGTCTCACAAACCTGAAATAAGCTAAAAGCTAGAAATGGATTTATGGGTTCTAGACATTCAAATGCGGAAATTGGGCCTTTCAGGTTTGCAGTGAAAAAACGCAGTCATCTTTTTACCACATTCTAGTTCCTCTAAGGCAAAACCCTGTAGTTTTATCCCTATAGGGCCACATTCTGTATCTACAGATCAAGACTTAAGTATCTGGTGATCTGGACAACTGAAAAAAAGTCTTAGGCAGGGTCTAGAAGATACAAACTCTGTGTTTGTCAGGCCCACCAAGTCCTGGAATTAGGGTCATCTGCAGATCCACGGTTTTTCCACTGCTCCATGGGAAGGGTGTGCTGCACAGAGAATAAACGAAGGTCTAGGTCTTGGTAGAAATGAAGGATACATGGTAAGAACATGTAGCACTGGAGAAGGAAAGCATTAGTGACTGTATGGCATGACTTTATGGTGGATATCTGCATTACATTCCGCATGCTCTTATCTGTGGGCCCCAACTGCAGCCCAGCATAAATCATTTCCCAGTGCTCCTCTCTCCTTATCAACAGTTGTGTTCTATGGAGCTCTGTAATTGAACGGGCGATTGTCAGAGGGACGGATCACGTTCTCCAAAGTTCCCTGCATGTGAAAAAAATAGCATAGCGTTTAATTTTAAAAACTGCTTGTCAAGAACTGCACAGCAAAGCACACACGCTCTCTCCCGTTTCCCATTAAGAAGCTTACCTTTAAGAAACGTGGCAATAAGCAGAGGCACATGGGCGGTTTGGCAGCCTGCCCAAAAATCCCCATGGCCAGTGAATGGTGATTACACCCCAGAGCATCTGCCGTCCAGAAACGGACCTTTCTGTCTCTTGAACCTGCTCTTGTGCCTTTGTACACAACACGGTGGAGGTGAAAGTACTTTTCTTCTGGACGCAGTGAGGAGCCAGACGTTCATCTCAATTAGAATCGTGACTGAACATGGCCCAAAAATACACGAAGTTAGTAAAATTTGAAAATATGCAATCCATTGTTCTTCAGATCTTCTCCATATGAATGCTTTTTGTGTAAAGGTAGAACAATGCTAACAAAAAAGCTGTTTTCCAGTAGTGCCCTATTAAAAATTTCAACACTGATTGAGATGAGTGGCTGACATCCCCAGATAAATGTTTCAGACGAGTTCCTAACAGAGAGCTGCCAGGGCTGGTCAAGCCATCGCAAGCTCTTCTTCCCCACCCACAACAGGAAAAGGATTTCCATTCTCATCAGGGACTTAGCTGACAGATAAATCAAAAGCCAATCCTACCTTTCTTTGCAGGTGGAGGCATCCAGAGAAAGTGCTGAAGGGTCATGAGGAACACAAATGCTTCCAGAAGGTTGGGTGGAAAGAGCGAGCCACAAAGGGCTGGAAGAGTTATGAGTTAGAAAAAATGAAGAGGAGGTCAGGTCTGCTTTCCTGAAAGAAACTAACGAGCACTCAGCACCCCGACATTGGTACCACTCTTTCATCAAACCAGATACACCTGTATCCCTTCACTTTCAAGGCACGTGAACATCAGGCAGCAGCCCCCTGTGTCACTTGAGTAGAAGCCACAGGGCTTTCCTTTGCCTTTTGAGCATTATTCTCAATTCCTAGGACTTCCAAAAGAATATGATGTTCTCGACTGAGTAGGAATTTAGGAAGCTTACGTATGGACAGACTATTCCAATCTATGCCTGGGTTTGGTGGCCAAATAGAATTAAAAAAGCTAAAGATTGCATGTCAGGAACTCGTCAGAAGCGGAGTAGCATTCATTGCAATGCCAGCTCAGCTCTCCCATATGCCTCTATGTGGCTCAATTCAAAATCCTGTGGGCTTAGGATATAAAAATGAACATAACACATCTCAAAGTAATTGGCTAAGCTAGGAAAAGGACTCAGAAATGGTGGATTCATCTTTTCTCCAGAAATCCTGAAGACTGAAAGTCGATACATATTCTGAGCGAGGCTTCATTTGTGTTTGTTTCCTGATGCCTTAGAAAGGATGTTAATTTTAGTCAAGTTATCAGAACTTATCAAGTTATCAGAAAGCTATGTGAAGGTGAGAAGGATGGTCTCTGCTGCACTGTGATCCTGATTAGGAAGCGAGTCTGCAATTCGTTATGCATTAACTGCCTCTTCTCCATCACTGGCTGCACGAAGGACAGAATATACAAAATTATGCACAGCTGTAGACATTGGCTGGATCAAAGTCACAGATGAAGTAAACAGACAGCTCTGGAGTCACAGAGCCCATACTTGGGCAGCTTACGTTATCGTCTTCTTTTTCTTCTCTTTTATGTAAAAAAAGTCTCAGCTGATCTTTCAGAGCTGGATGTCTCGCCCTCAGGGAATTATTGGGGTTTTGTAAGTCTATAAAGAGAGCTACATATTTCTATATTTGCTACATATCAAAGAAAGGGAAAGGATAGCTGTAATTTTAATACACAAAGTGAAATTTATCCTCTAACACACAAGCTGTTGCTAAAGTGAAGAAGCATTTAAACTATTCAGACTGCATACAGTTTTCTGATTCTTTTCCTTATGAGGAAAGTTACTTCTTGCAATTGTTTCCTCTGAACATCATTCCCTTATTATATATCAACCTTGGTTCAAGCATCTCGATACTATTGTCACACGTCAAACCCAACATTTCTTGGCAACAGGCAAGGGCAAACAGATAGGCTTACAGTTTGCCTTTATAATTAGCTGCTGTGTCAGTGGGGAAGCCAGGAGGAAGGCTTGGGATATGTGGCCAAGGTACATGACCACGAAGAGCCGTGCAGGACTGCCTGCCAGTGACCTCAGGCAGGGCAAGGACCGTGTCATCAACTAAAACATCACATTCCTGAAGCTGCACCCAGAGATTTAGGTGGAGGTGGACCAGGGCAGGTCATCACAGTAACCTGGGATCATTCCACCTAATTATGGGCAGAGACTTGCTGGATTTCCTTTTGTGCCAGCGCAGGGGGAGGAGATCGCTGCCAGAGGCAGGTGGCTGAAGTTGGAGGGGATGAGTGAAAGCGCAAGTGTTCCCAGGCACAGGGAAGGTGGCACGTTGTTGCCCCCACATCTTCCCACACACATTCCTATAGAAGGGCAGTTTGCACGGGGTGTAACTGAGCTGTGGCCACTGCAGCTCACACTCAACCCCTGCCCACAACGAGTAGGTGTGACCCGCGACAGGAGAACTTCATGGCTTACATGAGGGCCATCTCCTTAAAGTACTTGGTTTTGTAGACTGAAAAAATACACTGGAATGTTTTTCACAAGTTATAACATGGCAAAAAGAACTGCCTGGGCACAAAGGAAACATGACAGTGTTGGGTGAGATATGGTGGGAACAAGTAAGCTGGTGAGTGCCGTGGCTGCCACCCAGGCTAGTGCCAGGGGAACCTTAGGACATCTTTAACTCCCTACGAGCCCTCCCAGGAAGTTCATAGAATCACAAAATGGTTTGGGTTGGAGAGGACCTTAAAGATCATGAAGTTCCAGCCCCCCTGCCCCAGGCTGGGACACCTCCCACCAGACCAGGTTGCTCCAAGTCCCATCCAGCCTGGCCTTGAACCCCTCCAGGGATGGGGCAGCTACAGCTTCTCTGGGCATTCACCACCAAACAAGGCATTTGCTCATGCTGTGTGAAGCTACACCATGGTCTGTAATTCTGCCACGTTCTGTTTGACAGGGGGATGTGCTGTGGTGGGTTGCTTGGCTGGGTTGCCTCTTTGTGCCTTGCAACAGCCTAGGAAGTTAGGCACACACATGTAGACTGCATATGTGTAGATGGCTGTACACATGTGTGCATGAGAAAAAATGTTTGCTGGGCTTGGTAATTTCTGGAGATTGAAACTGGGTGTTAAGTGCCTCCATTCTCATCTGACAGAGGTTTTGTGCTGTACGAGCTTCGTGATGAGCTCATGTCATCAGTACAGCAGGACATGCCAGAAAACCCGGACCTCACCATCCACCTTCACATCTAGAAAAATAAGTAGGTTAGGGCTGTATTTTGGATACACTTCAGCAAAGTGGCTATGGAGATGCTTAGTTCTGAACACAGACACACTTCAAAATGTTTAAATACTTGTCTTTGCCAGGGTCTTGTTTGTCTTTATGCCTTTGTTCTTTGCTGTGAATACATCCCCTAGATGTTTTCCTGGTGGCAGAGCACTCTCTGTGTAAAGCCTGCATTTGTGCATTCGTTTTCAAGAAAATGTGATGAATTTGAGAGGCTTTCAGCCAAACAAAGAAGTGTTCTGCAAAGTCTCGTCATTCTTGACAGCTCTGCCCCAAGGACAGGACCATCAGATCCCCAGCCTGGGGCAGTGGGTTTTGTCTGAGAACCATCAGAATCTCCTGTTATGCTCAGGAGAAGTGTTGATTTCTCTAAATAGCTGCAGGATGGAGGAAGAGATGATTTGGGCTTAACCATTAGTTGGCCCAGTGAGGACCAAACATGAAAGGAAATCTTGTCCCTTTCTTCCCATAGTATTTTCCTAAAACTTGGTAAATCTGATTCCTTATTTGCTCTATCTGCAAATATTTATTGGAATGACTCCGGTCTAATGGCTCAAGGCTTCAGAACACTCACTCAGTCATTTTGGTCCACAGGATGGTGGAGATCAGGGATTAGAACCTGTTCAGTGATTGCAGTGGTGACAGGAGGGGTGCACGGCATCCAGACCTATTCTACTGAGCAGAGCAGAAAGCAGAACGTTTTCTTGGAGCCCAGAAGAGATCCAGAGGTACTGTGCTAGTGTGTGTCGAAATAGACACCTCTCTGTGGCATTTTTCTCCCAAATGGCTATAAAGGGAAGCAAGAATTGGCAGCTCAGGGGCTGATATCTGCTGTGTAGGTATCTGTGGTCAAATGGCTTCACAGTTTCGTGACCCTAAAAAATTTCTAATATTTATGGCAGCATAAAATGTCCTGGAAATGAGGGCACTAATAATGTCATGCGCATTGGTTGAATTTAGAATACTGAATATTTGGCCCCAAAAATGCTGGGGCTAGCTGTTGTAAGAAATGTGCCTGTTCAGGAGTCAGCATGGTCCCTATTCCTGTAGCATGTACCCAGTGTTTCCATCCCTAATGTGTCCTAGAGGGAAAAATGAAATAATTCCTCTTCATGCTGAAAGAACCACAGATACAGGGAGATTTAGTTTTCCTTCACTGGCCAGAGCAGTTGACTGCCCCACCAGTTTGTTACCCCAAGCCCACCAGAGCTTGTTGTCACATTCCTTGTGGGCTGACAGGACCATCCCTGTGATCCCTCTTTGCTTCAGAGCCGCTAACTCGGACCTTCTTTGCAGTTTTCAACCCACACCCCAAGTGCTGCAAAGGCCTGTCTGTCCACCCTCTGAGGCAGCAGAGGTGGCTCCATCTTTAGAACAGAGAGGTCAGATGGGTTCAGCCCATCTAATTCCAGGAGGACAGTGTGGTGGAGGAGAGAAGGGCAACAATCTCCATTCTCCCCACCCCTCTTTTCCGCCCATATCTGTAAAGACGGAGGCATTTTCCCCGGGGCCGGCAAATGGGCCATTTAAGAGTCTGGGAGTTAAGGTCTAGGTGTCTCCAGCTTCAGGTTGATGGCTTCACATCTGGACCCCTCAAACAAAAATAGAGGAAAAGAAAGAAGATATTTTATGGAGAAACGAATCAGTAATAATACTTTGTTGGATGTGAAAACAGGTCACATTCCCCATTAAAACCTCAGCAAAGGAAGAGTATGAAGCAAGTTTCCTATAAAAAGCTTTAGTCCAGAATATATGTTGAATGCAGACTCTGAGATGCCTGGGATAAATTTATCCTCTGGTGTTCTTCACTAACTCCTCCATATTCACAATGTGTGGGATGAGGCACCAGAAATGTGGCAAAAGAGATGGGGTTTTTACGAGGTGAGGTGCTGCCTCAGACCTTTGAGTGAACAGAACCGGTCCAAAGCCCCCAGCGATTTACAGCAATATTGAGCAAAGAAACTCAATTTCTAAAGAACAGATCTCATTTAAAATTCCCAAGCAGAGGTCAGCAGCTCGGAGGGTAATGATTGTGTTGGCACCTGGGAGCCGAGCAAGAGAAGGCAGAGGAGATGCTGCTCTGGGTTTGGGGAGGCTGTGCCTGCATTGACAGACTGCAGCTCCTATATCCTCATTCAATGTCCCTTTAACAGTTGCAGGCTGTGTAGAACAGCCAGAGTCGTTCTCTGTGGTCACAGGCAAACAGCACAACCAGTTTGCTGGCATTTCAGATTTCCTGCATCTTGTTCTGAATTCTTTAGATTCACTGCTCTATATAAAAATGCGATAGTTTGCATATAGGGAGTTGTGGTTTTGTTCAGATCTGTGGCTTTTGCATCCTGGAAGTCTTGTTTTGAGAGCAAATCTGGTCATTCCAAATTGATTACACAAAAGCTATAGAGTAGGTTATAATTTCCATGGTGTGTGTAATATGTGGTGGAGCTGATTGGGTGCTCAGAAGTTGTGGTAGACCCTCCAGTTCGCTAACTTCCTAACTCAGCAGATCGCAAGCCTTTAGATACATATGTATATGCCCCATAACAGGGATGGTGATGTTATTACTGCAGGTCTAATTAGATATCCTCTAATGTTGTTTTCGCTCACTTGGAGATGCATTTCATCTGGATTTGGTTCTTCTCCAGATTTGTTCAAAAAAAAAGAAAAAAGAAGAAAAAAAGAGAAGATATTTATTTTGTAGCTCTGCCACAGTTTAAAAAATATCACTAAATACTTGTAGGAGGTTGCAGACTGAAGGGAATTAAAGTAAAACCTCCCCAGGAAAAGGAAACTTGCACCAAGTTACAAGAAAAACCCCAACCCTCTGCATGAGTAATTGGATCCCCAAATGTAATGAGCTGTTGGCTGAAGGTTGTGCTGCATACCCAATACTCCCTTTAAGAAGCTGAAATCTGAAAACAGTGAAAACATAGGTCGGGATTTCTGCTCAGAAATGATAGTGCAAGAACAAGGAGCTGCATTAGAACCAGGATTCCCACCCAGAAATACCTCTATGTTAAGCACTGCTCTGAAGAGAACTGTTTTTCGTGAACAGTTGGAATCAGAAAGGAAAAAAGCCATCAGATAAAATCCTACCAGGGCATAAGGAAATGGACACATCCCATCAGGAGAACAACATTTCTCCTCCTTAGATGGTGATGTCCCTTGGCAGAAATTAAGAAGAGAGAGAGAGAGGAAATAGAAAATGTAATTTATACTCCAGCAATACATTTTAGTTGGAGAATTTTTACCAGAAACACTGGCTCTCACAAAAATAAAGCAAAATAGCAGGTGAGTTTGGTTTCAGTCACTGGATCTATTAATAACACACTCAGGTTGTCACCAATCTGGAAAAAAGAGTCCAAGGTGGGATATTGCACAAAGACATTTGCCAGAGCTCTCCTGCTCCTCTCCTTCTCCCCACCTCTGGAGCTTCCCATGCAGCGTGGAAGGAGGATGAACCAGGCAGAAGGTGACAGTGACACAGCTGACAATGTTTGGAAGCCTTTTTTTTTATTGCTATATAAGAGCATTATCAATGTTTGCCAGTGGTATCAACCTGTAATCGCAGAAATAGAGAGTTACATATAAACCTGACAGCATTTCAAGTAAAAATAAATTATGTACCCGAAGGTTTTAAACATATTTTATAGATATACAAAGGGTGGGTGTCAGGAGGATGGAGCCAGGCTCTTCTCAGTGACATCCAACGACAGGACAAGGGGCAATGGGTGCAAGCTGGAACAGAGGAGGTTCCACTGAAATGTGAGGAAAAACTTCATGGTGAGGGAACCCTGGCAGGGGCTGCCCAGGGAGGTGGTGGAGTCTCCTTCTCTGGAGACATCCCAAACCCGCCTGGAGGCGTTCCTGTGTGACCTGCTCTGGGTGTTCCTGCTCCAGCAGGGGGTTGGACTGGAGGAGCTTTCAAGGTCCCTTCCCATCCCTGAGATTCTGGGATTCTGCGATATTTTCAACCATGTATTTAAAACATGAGACATGTTTTCTGTTTGTTATCTGCCTACTCTGGCATTTGGCATCTTTTTCCCATAATTGATACACAATTATAGACTGGATGGATGGGCCAATGTTAATGGCATGGCCTTCAACGAGGCCAAGTGCCAGGTCCTGCCCTTGGGCCACACCAACCCCATGGATGGCTACAGGCTTGGGGCAGTGTGGCTGGAGCTGCCTGGCAGAAAAGGACCTGGGNAGGAAAAAGTTTTTCCCAGAGAGAGTGGTCAGTCAGTGGAATCAGCTGCCCAGGGAGGGGGTGGAGTCCCCATCCCTGACTGTGTTTAAGAGTAGATGAGATGTGGTGTTGAGGGATCTGGTGTAGGGGAGAACTTGTAGAGTAGGGCTGATGGTTGGACTGGATGACCCCAAGGGTCTCTTCCAACCTAAATGATTCTGTGATTCTATATTTTTCTCCTCTGTAGTAGGCAGAGGACTTTGTCACCCCAGGGAGACCAGGCTCCTGGCTGGTATAAAGTCATGGACTTTGCTGGAGCTCCACCAATTTAGCACAGCTGAAGAGTTGGGTCAAAATAGAGTAATGCATTCAGATGAACAAATATTTTAAAATGTTTATGCTTGACGGGGAGAAACTGGGGAGAGAGAGAACTAACTGTGCCCCAGACTCGAGTGTGGGGTAGGTAAGGGCTGCTATAACATCCACAGCTTTGGGGCTGTGAACAGAGTCTCCCACACCTTGGGATTTTATTCTTGCCCCTTTCTCTCCCCTCTCCCTCCTCCCCCCCCAGCAACAAGTTTGGCATTTGAGGGTTTTGAAGCAATTTCCTCCACTGGACTCACCTGGGATCTCTGCTGTCCCAGAACCTCCTCCTGACCTCAGTGTTGTGTTTTCATTTAAAGTCAGGGATGTCTATAAATGTCAGCAGTGCAGGGCAATTAGAAGTTTGAAAAGGGCTGTAACATGAACCAGCATTATAGTGAAATGGATACCGCCTTAAGCTGCCTGAAATTCACTTGCTGTTGGAAAGACAATATCCTGCCATTCTCCCATGGTGGCCTTTGGCTGAACACATTTGGCTGAGGGCTGACCCGTTATTAGGACAAGTCTCTGCGTGGCTTGAACCGAGGAGGAAACACGGGGAGAGAAAAGGCAGCAAATCGGGCTGGTATTTAGCCAGGTCCGGGCAGAAACGTGACCCTGGGTTAGGCTGTAATGGCTGGCTGAGGTGGAGGTGCTGCCTGTGAACCCCCGGGGCTCCCCTCCTTCCCAGGCACAGCCGGGCAGAGCAGGGGGCTTGGACACTGAACCTTCTTTGAAAGTTGAGGGGTTTTTCTTTGAGGTTGAGTCCTCTCTTTTTTTTTTAATTTTTTTTTTCTTTTTGACTAATAGCCTCTAAAATGTACCTCCTGTACCTCTAAAAATAAACATTCATTGTAATAACAATTTGGTTCGTTAACAAGGTCCCCTTTTTTTTCTCCATATGTCGTCACACGCTGTTAATTTCCAACATTTTGGGGTAGCTCTCTCTTTGTCCCTCCAGTGCGCACACACTGCTTTCCCTCCCCGCTCTAACTGTAAACCCTACCCCTGCCCTCACTCCAGAGCCACTAAAGTCCTTCAAACACCCTTGAAATCCCACCTGCTGCCTCGCCATGAAGGCGAAGGAGAGGCATTTTCCACACAAACTGTGTTCTGGATTCATCAGCTCTACCTTCCCTTCTTTTCCTGGCGCACCTTGGGGCAAAGGCAATATGGAAACACTCCTGGAGTTTCTGCTCCTGGGATCGTGTGCTAAAGCCAAGGAGGACAAAAAGAAAAAGGCAAAAGCTCCAAAGTGATCTATTCCATGGATTTCTAAGCAGTTACATATATTTCTGCAGACAGGTTTCAGGGAACCCGTCTCTCTGTTCCTAACGAGACTCTTCATCTCATTGCACTGTGTTATCTACAACAATCCATACAGGCAGGGCTTTGCCAGCTTTCTGAGAAGGAGTTCTGAAAAGAGATGTCTCTGATTTATAAATGCTTGGATTCACATATGGTATTTTTTCTCTCTTTGAACCTGGTACGGAAACACAGTGCCACTTTCTTACCCTCAAACACCCATGGGAAAGTAATCGTGCTCCACTGTGGCTCCTTATGTCAAACCCAGGTCACTGCTCCTGCCCAACAGGTCCCCCTAATGTCACTGCATTCCTGTGCTTTTGTGGTACCCTGTTTTTCCCCAAAGGCCGTGTGCTGCAGGTTCACCTAAACATATTCAGTTCCCCATCATATCGAGGTGTCCTGATGCAAAGCCCTGGAAAGATTCCTATTCCCTGGAGCAGGCTTTGGGTCCAGCAGTGGAGGTTTTTGAAAGGATGCTCTAGCAAAGGGGTGGAACTTTGGCACAGCCACTGTACCCCACCACACAGTGCTGTGCTGTGCTGTCCTGGGACCGTCCCTGCTGTGATGTGCACGCTGAAAAATGACATGTTACATCACACATGTGATTCCTGAGCACATGTCAAAACTTCCCAGTCAGTGTGATGCCACTTTAACATCCGAAATAAAACTAGTCCTCTACATGAGATACACAAACAGGTCACGGCCTGTGAAAATATCAGAGGTATCAAGGGAAAACCCAAGTATGAGGCTAACGCTGGGAAAAAATGTGTAATTTGCTACAGAATAGTTGGTACAAGTTCTTGTTCCTAGCGGGACTCACTTCCTAGAAGCAAAACTTTGTGGCTCCATAGGGCATAGGAGAGGGCTGTTCCAGCACATTTCTGGTCACCCGGAGATGTTTTGCAAACAGCATGGTGCACAAGCTTTGTCTGTGACCTTGGCAGTCCTGGTGTGGAACTGAAAACACCCATGGTCTCAAGTAAACACGTTGCTCACACAGCGAGTGTGTCTGCGCAGCAGTGAGGTGCTGCGCTCTTCGGCACAAGGGGCAAGGCCCACTTTGGGAAAAGAAAGAAGCAGGCGTGCAAACAGACCATTAAACATATCTAAAAACCACTCTGTACGTTGTCAGCTGGAAAGAGAGAAATCTAGAACAGGAAAAGCACACAAAGAAGGATGGAGACCCTTACTATCATTTATTTGTTAGGTATGAAGCATAGGTAATCCCTTTAGCTATTTTCATGGACTCTTGAAAGTTGTATAAACCACCCACTCCAGTCTCTAGCCCCCGTAACTCCTGGGGTTTCTTCTTCTATGGAACAAATAACTCCTGGGTCACATCTCCCACTGCCAGTTTTTGGTGATGGAAGAAGATGGGAGCCATGGTATCACTGACAGCAAGCTCTTTTTCAGCTCTTGACACAGTCATCCATGGCCTGATCCGAAGGACTGCCTCAGTCGATATCAATCTGTGTGCCTCTGAGCAGTGCTCCTTTGCTGCTTAGATTTCACTATGTTTGGGGGACAAAGTGGGACAAAGACATTCAACCGTGAGGGTAAGTCCTGCCCTCGGTCATGCTGGTGCAAAACCGGATTCCTGCTTCAGTGAAGGCTCGTTTCAGCCTTACATGGGCATTGCTGAGAATTCAGGCACAGGTTCCAGCCCTGCTCACACCACCAGCCGTGCATTTCCCACAAAACCAGCTCAGAGACACTTGGGTTTGTTTCCGTGGTGAATGACAACAGGTAATCCCTTCTCTAGAGATGGTTGTGTGGGAGGCTTGGGGTTTTTTTTTTCCCTTCCATGAGGAAAACGTCTGCAGGGCTCTAAACCATCTTCTTACTTGAGGCTCTGATTCCAATCCTTCCTACATGACTCTGTACCACAGTGAGCACACGCCAAGCCCCAATCCGTATATAGCAAGCCACAAGATTGCAGAGCAGAACACCAGCAGCTCGCAGGCCAAACGTGGGACAAAATGTGGGATGCCCATAGACCACCTGATGGCCTTCTGGAATGACCAACGAGACAGGCAACCGAAGGGGCTGCAGCACATGGGACCGTGTCCAGGGACAACGCCGAGACTGGAGCTTCTGCCTTCCCAGGGAAATAAGTACAAATGCTCCCGAGGAAGAGTGGGCTGAATTTCCTGGGAGTTCAAATTAATCTGAGCCCTGCTGAAATGTGGCATAAAATGTGGGTCATCGTGCCCAAAAATGCATACAAGCCTCTTTGTTGTCTTGTGGTTAAAAATGGCACGGATAGGGAAAATCACATCCCTTTCTGTAAGTGCTGCATGGCCGTTCCCCACCTCCTCGGTTCACAGCAACCAACTGACAAGAAGCTGAGGAACCATCGCTGAGTTTCCAGCCATGTCTGTCATGAGGATAAAGTGTCTGAGAGACCTACATCTGCAGAGCTAAACCAAAGTGCCAACGAGGTGGGACAATGCCTTTGTGGAAAAGTGCGCAAAGAGCGACACCACCCACCGGTGCTTTTATTGAAAGCAACCCAGCTGCTGCATTTGAACAGCCCAGCTGTACAACAACCTGGGTTTGAAAAGACAAACAGCGAAGGGAGGTACTTTAGTCTCCCAGAAGCCTGACTGCTGGTGCTCAGGAACGCAGGATAAAATGAACGACAGCCTACCTTGGGAACCGTCAGCAAATTCCCTGTGCTCCACGCTGGCACTTTATGGCAGAATTAAATTTATAGTAGAAGTACTGTATCTTCATTACATGTGGCATCTTTACTTGCTTGCCCTGCACTCTTCTCTTGAAGTCTTTAAATTCAGAAGCTCTTGCTTCTCCAGCCTAACGTGGACGCGCGGCTCGGCGAATCACAGAAATAATTTATCTGGGAAGGGTCAGAGTGCATTTTCGACTTATGCCTCAATCAGAGTTGTCAGACGAGCACAGTTAATGCAAAGTGTTGCTGCCTGACCCGCTGCTTACCCGTGTGAATGCTGAATTCCCTGTGTGCAGAGCCGATTCCCTCTGTGTCACTACATGACTACAGTGACCTCATCATCATACGCCAAAAGAGCGGTCAGTTGCAATGGACTAGGACCACAGAGTCTTTAGCTATCAGATACCAAAGCAAACAGCACTCAGTTTGAGAGCAATTTCTCTTAGAATAAATCACCCCAACGTAGCACTCTAAACACTATTCAGAAGGCACCCAAACTTGAGTCCTGGCTACGAGATGTAGCAGAATTTGTGGGTCACCTACTCCTGGGAGCAAGGAACCTGAACCAGAGCCAGAGGACTACAGGAAAATAAAGGAGGAAATGACCCTCTAGCATCCTGCTTGGGTCTGAGAGGAGAGAAGAGAACCAGAAGCCAGAATGCAGGAGGGAGATGGGCAGGTGGAAGGAGGCTGTAGCCAGGGAGGAGCCCAAAGCACAGCTGCAGGGAGGACAGAGCATGGGGACACATCCCATACAGGAGAGAAGATGCCCACTGTGGCTGTCTGATGAGAGACGGGGAAAGGGACGTGGACAAGTCAGGATACAGCTACCAGCAGGACATGCTCTAGGGAGAGGACAGCACAAGGTGATACTGGTTGTCTGGAACCTTTTTGGAGAGGATGTAGGAGTTGCAGACAGCAGCTGAAGGGAGGAATCAAAACTCAGAGCAGAACAGGAGCAGGCAAAGCATCAGAAGGGCAGGTGTGAGGGGTGGACAGGGGAGAAAAGAAAGGAATTGGCAGCTGTGTTTGGAGGAGGTGGCAAAGCAGCCTGTGACATGAGGTCTGTGGTTGTGCTGGGGAAAGGGAAGGAGACGTGGTGAGGAGCGACCTGACGAGATGTAGGGAAGGGTGATGGCAGGAGTGGATCTTATGAGTAAATGGCAAAAGTTTCTGGGAAAAGCTGCATCTGAAAACTCAATGAGCTTTGACAGAAGGTCCTGACGGTGTTGTGCCAGCCTGTCAGGAAGGGGAAGGAGGGCTATTTAGGTCTGGCACAGGAAGAACACAGAAGAACAGCATCTCTCCTCTATCTCGTGGCAGCCACCTTGCTAGATCTCTTGCTAAGCCACCGAGATTCTCTCACCTTGCCGTTTCTCGGTGTGAAGGGTGTGATATTACACACTGCCCTGGCTTTCCCTGGCAAAGCCTCTAATTTCCAGCTTCAATAAGTAGGCACGGCAGAGCCCACAGATGATTCTTTTTTTTGACTGGGGCCTTGTGGTCAAATGAAAGATATGCTCCGTGATCTGGAGCTCTTATCATCTCGGTGGGATTTGAGTGGGATTTGTGGATTCAGGGGCTTTCTACCAAGGGTTGTGCAGGCATTCCTCCCAACCATCACACTGCATTTCTCACAGTCTACATTTCTGCACCAGATTTAAAGTTTGGTCCTTGGTTGTGAGGTTTTGGAGACCCAGTACATTTTTGGACCTGCTTGATGGATTGTTCTCTTCCTCTCTTTTTTGTCAAAACCAGCACAGGGGACCACAGTGACCAAACCTCCTGTGTGTGCACTCAAACAGGAGACCTGGTACTTTCCAGCTTGATGGGATAGTGAAGGCTGTTGCAGAGGTCTCGAGGAGAAAGGGCCCCCTCAAATGCTTTTGCACCTTGCTTGGTGGTCCCACTAAGTGGGAGGAGCAGAAGGGTCACAGGCTGTGAAAATAAAGAATCCCAGAGAGTGAAAACTGCTTAGACTGGATTCCTCTGCCCCATTCATGTTCCCTTCATTCCCATGGGGCTCATGGGGGTTGTGGCAGTGAGAGGGATTGTGGCAGAGAGCAGGAGCATCCCATTTCTTCTTCCTCTGCCTCCAAACAGGAGTGAAGTACATTAATGGTTTATGCCATGGGCCCTAGGTTAGGGCTGTAAATTACTGTATATTTAGAATTGTTATACGTGAGCTGCTCCTGGTGTCTATTTCAAAGCACATGAAAACCTACAACAGGGGGGTTCGTGGCTGCCCGGACCTTGGTAAGATCATATTGTGTTTGTAACCCCAGCCTTTCTGTTGTTTCCTTTTTTGTAGAGCATATGTTTGACGTTTTATTTTTATATTACAGTTCAGGGAGTCTTTTAGTGAAGCCTCATGGCTAATTCTGGAGGACCGAAGACATCCGAACCTTACGTCCCCCACCGGCCAGCCACCTGCTGCAGCTACATGACAGAAGCCGGGAGGTGGCATCCCTCTGGGTTTGTCACTCGCCTCCTGTCACCAACGTGTGAGAATCAGGAGGAACACCCCTGCAGCTGGTGTGTGCGTGGCACAGCAGCAGCCCCTCCTGGGAACAAGTGCCAGCTCTGTTTACAAACGCGGGTTCCAGTGTGGGTTAGAAGGGCACGGCTGGAGCGGCTACCTCGGAGATGAACCCCCATCAGACCTTCTGCAGTCTCCGGTGGCAGCTGGTTTGTGGTCCCTTCTCTTTCTCCAAGCCTTGGGAGAGGACAGGCGTGGGGCTCTCTACAGTTCTCAGCACTTACAATAACGTTTACAGGAGAAGGGGGACATCTCTTAAAGGGCTCCCACTGCAGCAGCACCTGTGGAAAGAGCCAGAGCAGTGTGCCAGGAGCTGCAGGAGAAGGTGCCTGTCCCTGGGGGGCTCAGCCCAGCCAGGCATGCAAACACAGCAGAGGCACAAGAAAAATGTCTCTGCAGGTCACCCCTGGAGCCAGGTGGTACCTCATCTCAGTCTCCCCTCTTTCCGTGTCAAACCCTTCCCCATCATCCTGGGGGTCCCCTCCCTCATCCAGAGTCCCTCCCCAGCTTCCCTGGAACCCCTGGAGGGACTGGAAGGGGCTCGAAGGTCTCCCTGGAGTCTTCTCTTCTCCAGGCTGAACCCCTGCAACTCTCAGCCTGTCCTCCTAGCAGAGGGGCTCCAGCCCTCCCAGCATCTCTGTGGCCTCCTCTGGTCCCCCTCCAACAGCTCCATGTCCTTCTGCTGTTGGTGACCCCAGAGCTGGAGGCAGTGCTCCAGGCTGTGTCTCACCAGAGAAGGGGTACAGAATCACCTCTCTCAATCTGCTGGGGGTGCAGCCCAGGATGCAGGGGGGGGGATTTCTGACACATCTTGTCTGTGCCCTGTTCTCAAAGCTTTCCCTTCTCACGGGCTGTTGGGGCGTGAAGCTGGTCACAGGTTTCAGATCCAAAGGCTTCATTGATGAGTGCGTGTCCTTCCCACCAGATGCTCTCAGCTGGCAAGTACAACCCCAAATGTCTCTGCTACTTGTAATAATCCTGAAGATCCAGACAGACCCTTCCAGAAAGGAGGGGTTCATCAGCCAGATGAAGCTTTCACCGGGAGCAAAGCAGCTCAGGGCTTCGGGGGACCCCGTCGCCTGGATCCCCTTCATCCTGCCTGCAAATGAGGGAATCCGAGGGGGTTGTGCCTGATGTCTCCAGTGACCCCAGGCCGTGTGAACACTCCTGCTCCCCCGTTCTCACTCTTTGAAAGGGATTCAGTTTGTATGAGGATCTGTAGGGGTTTGGGTGTCCAGCCCAGCACACCCTGCTGCTGGAGAAACCTTTCCTCGGTGTTAATCTACGAGGGCTGTGCCGGTCCCCTCGGACGACCTGTCCGAATCGCAGCAGCCTCGAATGGCACCCCGAGGCAGGCCAGCATTTCCAACAGTTACTCCTGGTTCATTTAGAACATAAAGGACTTCTTAAACTGGGGGTCAGGGTTTGGTTGGGTTTTTTTTTTCCCATTTTCTTTTGTTTATTTCCGTTTCAAATAGAAAAATTTCTATTTATGCATTTTAAAAAAAGCACCCCTGGTTTCTTTTTTCCTTTTTTCTTTTTTCTATTTTCTTTTTTTTGTTCTTTGTTCTTTGTTTCTTTTTTCTTTTTTCTTTATTCTTTGTTCTTTTTTCTTTTTCCTTTTTTCTTTTTTCTGTTTTCTTTTTTCTTTTTTCTATTTTCTTTTTTCTTTGTTCTTTGTTCTTTGTTCTTTGTTTTTTTCTTTTTTCTTTTTCCTTATTGCTTTTTTCTTTTTTCTTTCTCCTTTTCTCTTCTTTCCTTTTTATTTTTTCTTCGTCTTTTTTTTTTCTACTTTTCTTTTATTTTTCTTTTTTTTTTTTCTTTTTTCTTTCTCCTTTTCTCTTCTTTCCTTTTTATTTTTTCTTCGTCTTTTTTTTTTCTACTTTTCTTTTATTTTTCTTTTTTTTTTCTTTTTTCTTTCTCCTTTTCTCTTCTTTCCTTTTTATTTTTTCTTCTTTTTTCTTTGTCTTTTTTTTTCTCCTTTTCTTTCTTTTTTTTTTCATTTTTCTTTTTTCTTTTTTTTTTTCTTCTTTTCTGTTCTTTTCCTCCCTAATTTAATTTCTGACCTGCCATTTCAGCAGGAGCCAGGTTAGTACCACGTTGAAGAGACTGTGAGCATCCTGCCCGGAGCTGTGGGGTCTCCAGCCGGGCCCTGCCACCGGTCCCCATCCCCACCCTGGATTCCGAGCGGAGACCCCCGGGAGCGTGTGCCTTGGCCAGCCCGAGGGCAGAGGAAACTATCAAACCTTCAGAGCAATTGTTGACAATTCCCAGTCACCACTAATTGCTCTGGGCCTGCTTGGGCCTCGGCCACATCTATACCTTGGTGTCCCTAACCACTAGGCACCCTTTGGATGCTATGTCACACCTGGGACGGAGGATAATTTATCGCCTGCAGATGGATTAGCATCGCAGCTCGCTTAGATAAATTCTACTTTAGCCTCGGTCCCAGAGGTCCTTCTTTTATAGCACAGTTTTATCCATTAAAATTATGACTTCCAAAATTCTGTTGTATTTTATGGCTTCCATGAGATATTTATGACCCTTACTGCTTAAGTGGACATTTGTAGAGATTTACTGCAGAAATAATTCAGGCAAATAGCTCAGATGAGGCACTGCCAATAGCTCACAGTTCGGGTCCGGTGGTGTTAAACGGCACAGAAAACAATGTGCATATTTAAGTACGGATTCCTAATGCATAGCTCTGAAATTACACCGAAAATGCATTCAAAAAAACCTGTTCTTATGGACTGGTTCTAGGCAAAATCCAAACACTGAGGTTTAATCTTCCAGGCCCCCTCTTTCCCCAGAGCTGTTCATATTCTTTGCTTTCCTGCAAAGCGCGAGAGACGAAAGCAAAGGCCAATTAAAAGAATTTATAGAGTCAGAAGAGCCAGAACAGCTTGCACAGACCATCCCCCTGCTCGCTCCATCGCACGTTTTGAGTGGTTTTACTGCTCTTGTTCTAAGATGTCTCATGAAATTAAATATACGCCTTTTACCTTGGGAAGCCGTCACACAGTTTATTAGAAAATCCCTTTTTCACTCTTTAAGCTTCTTTTTACCACGGTTGCCTTCAGATGTTCTGCAAAGCTGAACACACAACTTACAGTACCTGCATGGACAGTCCCTTGCCTGAGCTTTATTTATTTTTTCCTAGAAATCCAGAGGTCTGTGTGCTAAGCCTCAGACACAACACAGAGGGTGACTGCGAAGGGCTACGGTTCCTTAAGTCATTGATAACCAGAAAAGCTGAGATAAAAGGTTTTTCTCTAAGCAGCTGTTTCTTACAAGTTGTCTGTCACTAGTCAGCTCTGATGTGCCTCTCTGCTCACCTGGATGAGGCTAGAAGTGCTGTTGGATTTTACACAGTAATTGAACCAGTTGTACCTTGATGGATTTAGGAAACAGGTAAAAACCAGCCAGACAAGCAGACTCTGAGAGGAATACCTGGCGGAGTAGATTTTAGCTCAACTATAAATTCTAGTTTATGTGTCTAAGAACAATGGGCCCAGTAAAATCCCAGTTACACCAAAGCCTGGGCCGTGTGAGCAGGTTTGTGGTTATTGTCTGTTAGTCTCAGCTGGCTCTTGAGACTCCAGCGGGACCCCAGGGTAGTCTGGAAGAAATGAACTTCCATGGGCCCTGCCAGGGGGGCTCCTCTCTTCCAGGCTGCTTAGTTCTGTCCTCATTGGGCTAATGCTACAGGTGGTGGGGCCGCAGGGAGACAGAGCTCGGGCTGTGGTTTGACAGAGTCTTGGGAGCCTTGATCTGCTGGAAGGGGAACCTTGGGCTCTCTCTGCTTTGCCCTTTTCAGCCTAGAACCAGTCATCTCTTCTATACTATGGAAAGTCTGAGGATGAGAAAGGTGGCCTCCCTGGCTTATGGTGCGGCTCCATGAGAAGCAGCTGGTGCTTTTGGGCAACTCTAATTAACTTTTCCCAGCTTTTTTCTCCGTGGGGTGAGTGTGAAGTGTTTTGCAGCATGACAGTGCATGAGCAGAAAGCACCCTTGGTAGCTTCCACACTTCCACTGTGCACTTACTGTATAGCCTGGACCCTTGGGGAAGCTGCTGTGTTGTGTGGCTGAGGGGAACCCCATGGAAGGTCTCCAAGCACTGGGGGGAATCCCATCAAGCTCTACAAGTGCTGAGGGAACTCCATGGATGGTCTCCAGTTGCTGAGGGGTACCACAAGAAGGTCTCCAAGCACTGAGTGGACCCCCACAGAGGGTGTCCAAGCACCTCTCTGGGAAGAGCAAACCGAGCAATACAGGCACTGGGCAGCAAGAAATGTTGCTCACAAAGTGCCTCACTCCCATGGATTTGAAATGAAAACCCCAAAAGGCAGACTTACCCAGATACACTTGTGATGCATGCTTTGTGTTAGGAATCAGACTCCTAAATAATTCTACAATCTGACATAGATTACTCTTCAAAATGGGGAAGTCAGTGCAGTGTCAATAACTTCTACTCATTAATTGAATGTAATTCAGTACAAAAGACCCAAATCCCTCCCTTGCAGCTGGTTCTTCCAAAGATCTTACAGCATATAATATATAATAAACTCTATTTCCCCCATGAATCTCCCGTATCTGTGAAAGGTATGAACATGGCCCTCACAAATGCTTGAAGGAACTGACTCCAGGAGGGTCTATGTGTTTGCAGGAGCAAATTGGCAAGAGCTGACGGGAGGAAGACAACCAGCCTTGTCCTCCTCTGTCTGGGGGGGGGATAAACGTACCTGAGGGAAGATCTCCTGACTCCAGCAGCTCCAGCTACGAGATGACTCACTTTGGTCCCAGCATCTCTGGCTCTGCCAAGGGACGGCAGCCCACAGCAGAGCTGCTGCAGGAAAAGAAGGGGTTTAAATTAAAGGAACATGATTTAAGACTGACATGGGTCTTGAACCAACCTTTACACATGGCAAATTTTGCCCTTTGAGTTCCTTTCCTCCCCACCCTGCCCCAAAATACGCTCCTCTTCCCTCCACCGCTCTCCCCTGCAGACCTCACTCCGTAGAACTGAAGGAAACAAGAAACAGACGGACTATTGTAGGGTGAGGCTCAGGCAGGACTCTCAAACTAATCTTTGTTCTGGCAAATCTCATGCAGCATTGACTGCTTTGCTGGCTACTTCATTCATCATGAGGAAAATGCATTTTACTGACTACCAATTACACGAGCCAAACAGTGGCTTTGTCAGTCCTACATGGTAACCATTACCTTTGTAATTGCAGAGTGACTGATGTACAGTATGATGTAATGACAGGTTAAATAAATGCATGCTAATTTGTCCCGCTAAGAGAAAGGAATGCCGGCACGTTAACACAATTGCAAGTTATTTTATATGATTATACATGAAGCAAAGGTACACATTTATCATAAAAGTCATGGGTAGCTGCTGCGCTTCAGCTTCTGAAAATTCTTTTTCACCTTTAAAATGTTTAGATAGGTGTAATCTCTCTGCACCCTTGTTAACTGGGTTTGCAGAAGAAACATTGCAAAATGTGCTGGAAACGTTGGAGCTGCCTCGGTATAAGGCTTGAAATGGGTTGGGGTATGTTTGTTTTGGGGTTGGGTTTTTTTTTTGGTAAAATGTGCCATTAGAAATTTTCATTTACTTATTGAAAGCTCAGTAATAAAATACATTTTGGAAACTACTTAAAACAATACAGGCCTAAAATTGGGGTATTATGTGTTAAAATAAGCAAAGAATAGATAATTACTGTGAGGTCAGTTATTTACAAAAAACGCTGCTCCTGTAGTTAAAAAGATTTCTGACAGGAGTTGTGGATGTGAAAAATGTCAGTGAAACGTAATTGGGAGGCAGGGAATTAATCTCAGTAATATCTCACATATGGAGCAATAGCAGTACCATTAACGGCACGAAGAAGTTTATCCAAACTGGGGGCAAAACGTGGAGGTTTTCAGTTCCATGTGAGGGCTCTAACTCGGGGGGACAAGCCTGAAAGTGCTGTGGCTGAGAGCCAGGGTGAGCCAGCAGCAGCAGCACAGGTTTCCTCTACATCCATAGTACAGCAGCCAGGGGCTGTTGGACAGTTTTGCTCTTAGGTCATTGAGAGCCCAAATCTCACCCGCAGCTCGGTCTGCCTCTCCCACGGTACCACAGGGGCAGGAAAGGACAGGGATACCCCGGTCTTGCTTTGGATTTGGCAGGTCCAGGGGAAAAGGAGGAAACTGAGCAACTTGGAAACCTGTGTGTCAGGAAAGCTCATGCCTGAAATCTTTTAGAACCATTGAACCGCAGAATGGTTTGGGTTGGAAGGGACCTTAAAGATCATTGTGTTCCACCCCCCTGCCCTGGAGATCCTTTGCCCCATACAATCTCTTACCTCTTCCCCACACCTAAATTCATGTTTCAAAACCTCCTCTTCTCTCTAAAGCTGATGTGTCTTTCCTGCTGCTCACCAGATGACGTCTCTCCTTAGTGCTTTAACACTCTGTGCTCTTACGATGGCATGTCTCCTCTTCCTTGAAATAACCTGATCTGGCTTTGAGATTCACAGACCTCCACACTCCCAACGTGCTCTGGGGCAAGTAATAGGTTAGAGAGGAAAAAAATTAGTTTCCCCCTCTATGTGGCAATTCACAATCATCTAAATGTGTAATTTAGCGTTTGCCTGTTCAATATGTTAAGCTTCTGTGGGAAAGTTCTTCCTCACAAATGCAGAGGTTTGCAGGAGGGTTTCATCTGTTGGTGCTAATAATTCCAATAGCAGTTTTGTAACGCAGAGGAAAAAGAGAGGGAATGACAGCAGGGTTATAAACCACATATGGTGGCCTTGAAGGGAAGCCCGTGACTGGATACAACTTCTAGATGTGCAGAGAACAGCTCAGGTCTTAAGAAGGGTTGGAAGTCTTTCCTCTCTGGCTGGAAGTCAGCTATGACCTCTTTCTGGTGGAAGTCCTGCCCAGATTAAGAAGTTACACTGCTGTTGCATCTTTATCTTCTCATAAATCGTCCTTTCAGGCTGGCCATGTCAAAGTGAGGAGCATAAACAGGATTTCGTGCCAAATTAAGGAACCCAAGCCCTAGGAGAAATGCAGGAAGGCTCTGGCAGTGGTTCTTGCCTGCATGGCAAGATGCCAAATGCAATGAAGCTAAATGCTTTGGAAAGTGCCAAAATGCTCTTGAGGCCCAGAGAAGCTTGTGTTATGAGGGAGTATCTCAGTAGATCCACAGGAAAAGCTGGGTGAAAGCATCAGGCTGATCTGTGAAGGGGAGCTCCAGTGGGTCCAGCCTTCTGTCAACACCTCTGCTGCTCTGGCCACCCAGAAAAACAGGCTCCACACACAGGCATAAGGGGACCACGAAGGAGATGAAGGGGTGAGGGAACAGAGTCCAAGAGCTGGAGTACCAAGGAGGAGATGCTGCTCACATAAGGGGTGGGTATCATGTCATCATGCTGTGACTTCTGTTCCTCATTTCTTATTCTAATTTCTAAAAATTAGAAAATTGCTGTGCCCTATCATGCTGGATGCATGAACCTTGGGAATCTGGTCAATTGTTTCTGTCCTTTCAGCTACGCTGGACCAAAACACAAGTGAAGCAGTGACATTTTGTGATGACGTCTGGAGGATGCCCTCTTCTTATCCGGAACACAAAGCAAGGTTCTCTTCTTCTGTAGAAGGAAGCAGATCTTCCCTCTTTCCAAGCATGCAGTAGGTGTTGGAAGTTGTCAGAAACTTGGAGGATCTAGGTTTAAGCTACAGAACAGCAGTATGATGTGAGCAATCTTCCAATTATCCTGTCTGGTAAGTCTCCAGAACTGATTGCACACTATCTTCCATGCAGTGGCTGGACGTGGTAATTATCGCTGTATCATTACAACATAAATACATGATTGGTCTGTCCTCCAAGATGGGAGCTCAGTTTAGTGAAATTATGCGGTTACCAGGGAGGAGGAATTGCCCAGATTCACACAGGATCTTTGCAAATTCTAGTCACGGAGCAAAGTTGCATAATCACACTCAGTGATTCAGCAATATTTTTTACCCTAATTTCTGTTTACTGCCATGTAATCAGGATATAATTACATGGTTATTTCACCTCGTAAAGGAACGCAAGCCATTAAGATTCAGAGCTTGCTGCACGGGCCCTGCTTAGCTTCAAGCAGAGGAGTAACCCAGGAGAAAGTCAATGGTCTGATGCTAAGCAGGGCTGGGGCACCACGAGGTGCCACGTGCCAGATTTCCAACCTGCCTCTTGGCCTAAGCAGGAAAAGGCAATCTCAGTCTGGATCAGAAATTGCATCTTTTCCTGGTGCTTATGGCTCATGGAGCATGTTGGACTCAGGACCACAGTTCTTTTAAGCCACTTTGGTGTCTTTCCATCTGCAAGGAACCATAAAAAGCCTCTTTGTTATGTATGGCTGGGAGGGACCATCCATGCAACCTCTCTCTGCTTCTGACATTCTGAACATTGAAATAAAAGGGAGTTCATCTCCATTTTTCTAGCATCAGCAGCTGGTGAGAATAGCTTAGGACCGTCCCGGAGGCTGACACCAGACTTGAGGGAAGAGCAAAACATGCAGAGGTCAGTGTGATCTGCTGATTTTAGCTGGCTGGTTACAGCTGTAGAGGGTAGGAAAGAAAAGTAATTTCATTAGATGTCATCATTCTGCTGCGATCCTCGGTTCAGACTGAAATGAGCCTGTCCAGTCCCAAAGCAGTGGTGTCTCATTTTAATCACGGCTGTACTTGCAATAGGAATCATTAAGTTCTCTGTGTTGTCTTCTGTAATTCTTCCTCACCTTCCGCTTTTGTCTCTCCTGTATTACCCTTTTCTCAGATTTTGAAAACCAATGGCTTCACCATCATCCCACCTCTGATCCCACCTCCTGCTCCATTGAATCAAAGTGCATAGAACAGCACAGCCACTTGCCCCCAGAGCCGTGACCTTTGGCGTTGCCCTGGGGCAGAGGTGAGTTGGGCGCGATGGCTGGAAAGAGCCAGCATGAGGTGGGATCAAGTCAAATGCTGCGGAGGAGCCCAAAAGGAGCTGTAAAAATGTGGTCACTTAAAAGTGCAAATCTGGTTTATTTTTCAAGTATTAAAAACAGACATTGCCTTTGGCAGCACTTTGGAGAAATGTGTCTCAGCAAATTTCCTGACTGAACCAAAGAATTATTCACCATTACTTAAAGACTTGAAGCTATGGCCTAAACAGTAATTAACATACTTGTTCTTGGCATTGATGCTTTGCTCTGCCGGAAGCAGAGGCATCAGAAAACATGAAAGTGATAAAAAGTTTCATTTTTCACCAGCCCTGAAAGTCATTTGGGGATATTGTTTCCTTTTCTTTTTTTTACTGTTGTGTCATTCACTGTTCAGAGCTCCCCTGACACGAATTGTCCAAAGAGAGACAAAACTAGACAGAGGCCCAGGAGCTGGCACTGCAGAAAGGCATCAAGATCAAATGGTGACCCACAGAGAGACCCCGTAATCCCAAGGACGTCACAGAATCACAGAATTGTCACGGTTGGAAAGGACCTCTGAGATCACCAAGTCCAACCAGACACAAAAACCCAACCCACTCCCCACAGTCTCAGCCACTAGAGCAGGCCCTGAAGTGTCACATCTACACATGTCTTAAACACCTCCAGGGATGGGGACTCCATCACCTCCCTGGGCAGGCTGTTCCAGTGCCTGACCACCCCCTCAGTCAAGTCATTCTTCCTGATATCCAATCTAAACCTCCCCTGCTGCAACTTCAGACCATTTCCTCTGGTCCCTGTCATGATTCCCTTGGGAGAAGAGGCCAGCACCCACTTTTCTACAACCTCTACACCCTTCTTTCAGGTGGCTGTGGAGATGTGGGTCAGTGGAAGCAATGAGCCACACTGGCATTTTTCCTGGAGGTGGTGGCTGGCACTGGGAATATTCAGCATTTGGCAGTGATGAGCAGTCAGTTGAGGCAGCCATGAAATTTGGAACCATCCAGAAATTTACTTCTGTTCCTCTATTACGAAGCTGATAATCTGGAATTCCTGGTTCATGGGGGGGTTAAGTGCCTTGAAGGAGGGACATGAATCAGCCTTTTTCTATGACACAGTGTTTTCTTGTCTTGTGGCACTTAGCTTCAGACAGCGCTTCAGTCTGACATTCATCTCCTCAAATCCAGACCGTAGCTCAGACAGACATCTCAGGAGCCTAGTCCAGAAATGCTGGAGAAGAAGAAAATGAAGGAAAAACTTGATTTTTGGAAGGAATCTTTTGATCCTTATGTTTCTCCCTCACAGTTCTCCATTTTAGAAGGTCTGAGATAAGCATATCATACACGATTTCATTCAAAGAAATAAAAACCTCCTTAAATATCCCCAGAGCAATGATTAAGGAATTAATGAGATTCATTAAGAAAAAAGATTAGAAGAATTAAATAGCATCCAGCTTTCTGAAAAGCAGTGAAAAAGAGGGGTGCCCAGAGTATAAAGTTCTGAAGATATTTTCCTCTTATACTGGAATGAAAACCAAATCTTCTAGAAAGTAAACTATATAAAACCATCTCCTTTCAGGGAAAAAAAAGTTTATTTATCTGTTTGTCTTTGATGCATAAAATCAGTCTCAAGACTTTCCAGTGCTCGATTCAGAGTAGATTTTTCAGGTGAAATCCATCTCAGCGCAGGCAGGAACCAATGTCTTCCACCCTGGTACCTAAAACCCTGATAAACAAGCAGTGGGGAAGAGAAAGAGAGAGAGGGATTTGCTTAACCTGCTTTAGACACCAACAAGGTACAGGTCTTCTTGTGAACTGATGCCTCCCTTTATAATCAGAAGTGGTTTTAGGCTGAGACACAATCCACTTGCCAGAACTAGGTCTCCCTGTGGGGTGTTTGCCTTGGGATCCAGATCCATTCCCCAAAGTGGGATGGCACTGAGACCCAGCATTCGTTTTCAATATGTGGTTATTTATCTGAAACCTGGATTTGTTTCAAGTCCTTTCTTAAACTAGTTCATGCACAAAAAGGACTAAATTCTGGAGTCTTCCTCAGGCAAGACCTCATTCCCCAGCAGGTAGGGAGAAGTTCACCACTTTCAGATGGAGCCCTCTGCCAGCGAATGTCTGGATTTAAGGCACGTTTTTAAGACTCAGAGCTTCTCCTTCAAGCCTCTATAAGAAAAATCCATCTTCTGTGAACGCCTCATGGAAGCCAGAACTGCTCACCAGCTTCCCCTTCAGCCATGAAGGCAGTGAGAGACAGAACACATCACACCCACTATTTTATTGCCTTTGCAAGTGATGTTTTTTCTGTTTGGTAAAAATGTGTGTTCTTGTTTATTTTTAAATTCCTCTGCCAGGCTGACATCATGCTCTGCACATTATGAGAAAAAGTACTGCGGGGATTTTACTTTTTTTTCCTTACTTTCCAGAGAATGTAGTGTTGCAACTACTGGCAAGTTGCACACACAAACAGCAGACGGATGCTACCACATTTAACTCCTCACTGGGCCTTTCGACTCCGCACAGCGAGGTTCTCCTCTGTGTGTTTTTCCTTGACGGGCAGTGTTTGTGACAGCTGCCAGTCAGTCTCTGGTGTCATCTCCACTCCAGATCTCAGCTCCTGCAACAGCATTCTATTCACCCACTACCAAACACCCCGAGTTTCTCTGATTCAGCCTCAGGGAGAGAATAAAATGTGAAGTCTTTAGCTCATAACTCATTCTTCCCACCCAATTTCTCTCTGCAGTTGCCCTGGCATGTTCCCTCTGGTCCAGGTTCTGGCTGCCCACAGCCCTGTCTTGCTTTCCCCCTTGCCCCTCAGTGTGTCTCAGCAGCTCTCCCTTTTTGGCAAAATTTGACACCAAAGTTAATGCAGTGGGGATGATTTTCCAATTTTAACGTAGACTTGAAAACAGTCTGACTTTTTTTACCCCAAGTGGCTTTCCTTCATATCGAGGCACGTGAGGAATGAAAGACTGGATACGTTAATTTTATTTTCTTTTTCTCAGTAATTTGTTGTAATGCAGTCCCTGAGCACCACAAGTTCTTCTTCACCTTGGTTCTCGTGGCTTGCCTGGGAAGGGAGGCATTTTCCACCTTAGATGCTGACATTCCCCTGCTTGTTTTCCTGGGTGAGCCTGCGATCCGCTGGGATTATTCCGAGGTTCCAATGAAGTCCCCAGGAGCCCGTGCTCCGCCGCGTGTGAGCTCAGCTCAGGAAGGTCTCGTTCACGTGATATACCACAGTGTAAACAGAAGGGACAAATCCCTCAGGCACCTGAAAGGAAAAACCGATGGGTTTTTCCCCATCTCATACGTGGTTTCATCCGTGGCTGGTGTGATGTTTCCAGTGTCGAGAAAACGGGCAGTGATAAACCGGGGGTTTCTGTAGAGATTTGGCAGTACCTGCTCCCCCTGCCCCCTCAGAGAGAGCTTGTCCTCAGTCAGAGGAGAGGCTGCAACAGCCACAGCCCAAGGGGGAGAACGCTCCTCCCGGTTTCGTGGTCTGTATCTTATCACTTTAAGAAAGGCTTTAGGAAGAAACTGGAAAGTTTGGAACAAGATCCTGCAATCAGCCCCGCAGTCAGCGAGACCCAGCGCAGCCCCAGAGGTGGGGAGGGAACCTCTCATGACCTGGCTGCAGCCCAGGATCAAAAGACATTTACCTTCCATTTTGTGTGACACAAGGCGAATGCAATGCTTTAGAGATGGTGTCAAACCAAAACATTGGCTCCCTGCCCCATTTGAGGACACAGAGAATCAGAATCTAAACTCAGAATTAGGCTCTGAAATTGATGGCTTTTTTGTTGTTGTTGTTGTTGGTATGCTGGAGAGGACAAAATCCCAGCCATAAAGCACCGAGCGTTGGAGGAGAGTTATCTCCCAGATCAAGACCTTGACTCTGCATCTTGCGTTGTAGCACAAAGCCTGCTTGCTCATTTCCCAGGAGAGTCATCCTTGGCAGGGCCTGTGTTGGTCAATTAAAGGTGCTTGGGATAGTTCTCCGGCACCGAGCCCAACCCACATGTGAGAGCCTGTGTCCACATCATTAAGGGCTCTTACCCTCCAGAAGAGGGTGGCTGCATCCCAAACTCTCCATTTGAGATGATCCTTGGCCCACAGCAGGGGGGCTCGCGCCGCCCACCCTTGGAAAAGGGCCTGGATCACCCCACCTGCGAAGATAAGCCTGGGGCTGTAAACAGCATGTGTGTATCCAATACACAAACCCGCCCCAAAACTCGCCCCGTTAAAGAGGAAGATGACCGTAAAGCAGAGTAAACAGCGACCGAGGAATTACTGAGAGAACTTTGAAACAAGGAAGGAATCAGCTGGAAAGGAAATATCCAAGAGGGATGTTGGAGATCTTGACATGGAAACAGTACTCACCGAAACCTGGCTTTCCACCTCCGGGACACATCCTGCAGCACCAGGACCTCCTGCCAGTGGTCAGACAGAGCATCCAGCACCCGGCCAGTGGCCAGGCAATGTGGGAGCCAACTGTGGCCATGAGCTCCAACCTGCTGTGGCATCATCAGAGGGCTGCAGGGGTAGGTGGGCAGTCAGAGACCCCCCGTGGCCCCCGAGTACGTGCCTGTTGGGACATGCACATGGGTTAAAGCCTCGTGGGATTAGGCCTGGAAGGGGGCTGAGAGGTTTGTAGGCATTTATTAACATTTTAGACATGTCTAGTGCTGTGATTTATCTGTTAAATGACTGATATTGGTCCTGAATGTACCATTTGCTGACTGGTGCTTAATTAACGATCATAAACAACAAACTGCTGCAATCTGATTTGACTTAAACTTTGTGAACTCAGTGGTTTTCCCCTGCCACAGCTTGTGCTAAGCCTTGTTCTGCAGGTGGACATCGTCTGCTGGTTGCCTCAGCAGAGCAGGGCCAGGGCCAGCACCAGTCTAACACTTCCAACAGTGTGGACAATCAAATTCCAAACTGCAAACTTACCAACCTTATTTAATTTGCCAGCATGGATGTAGCCTACATTTTTCCTCATGAGAGGGCCAGCATCCCATCTGCAACAAGCCCTTCATTTGCTCCCTGGGAGATGTTCTCCCACTACGAGCCAGGACACAAGAGTAATGGAAGAACTTGGTCAAATGTAAAAAAAGCCAGAGCCCCCTTTTTAAGTGAAACATAGCAATTGTGTAAATCAGCACAGCATCAGCTGGTGAGCAGTGGGAGTGTTATGGACGCTGGTCCTTCACCTTTCTGTCCCCACCAGATCTCTAGTGCCTCTTTGCTGACGTAGTTTTATATTAAAATTGTAAGTGCCAGTTTGGACCCAGCACTGGCATGATGGTGGCTAGAACTTCATGTCTGTAACTCGTGTCAGTCCCTGCACAGTCTGTGCGTGGGAATCCAGTGTGACAGTGGTGACTCAGAGCCCCTCTAATACTGGTAAGAGCCATCTGATGCCACATGTAGATGTGGCACTTCAGGGCATGCTCCAGTGCTCGAGATTGTTGGGTGAGGTGGTGGTTGTTGTGGTGGGGGGTTTTTTTGGGTGTGTGTTTTGTTTGGTTGGTGATGGAAAGGAACTGTCCTGACTCCGCTACTGAGGGAGGGGGCAGCCTCTTGGAGAGCCCCCAGAAGAAGAGCAGGTACCCAGTTTGGATGTCAGGGGCTTCCCCTGCAGCTCCTGGAAGATGTTGCCCCTCCTCTGGGCAGGCAGCAGGGCTTGGTGCTGCCTGAAACCTCTCTGGGAGGTGGCTGTGGGAGGCTGGATCTCAGCCAGGGACTCCCTCGGGCCTGATCTAACACCTAGTGAAGAAGTTGGAAATTATCCCTCCTGTTCCATTGAGTTCCACGGGCTCTTTTTACATCTGCCTGTCTCCCTTTCTCCTCTCTTGTGATTAATATAGAGTGCAAGAGAGGAGGAAACATTTAAATACAAACATTCTCACATGAGGACCTGTTTTTTCTTTCTTTTTTGGATTGGGAGGTGGGGGGCAAGGACAGCAAAGTGCCTTTTCAGACAAGTTCAGTGACGTCCGCTCGCTCTTCAGCCCCCTCTAAGGAAGACAGGGCTGTGCAGAAACAGCCAGGCTGGCCCTGGGGGAAATATTTGGACTAATAAGGGACTAATGTTTGTGGCTGCTTTAATTGCATGTGATTTAGAGAAACAGTCATAAAGTGTAGAACAACAGTCATAAAGTGCAGCACGGTGTTTTAAGCCTGGGTATTCTCAGCAGGGACTCGGTGCAGTCTCGGAAAAGCAGGTAGAATAAAAACCATACCTTGCACCTTCTTTATTGCCCTTCCATGGCAGGTAAGGCTACAGTAAGATTCCCCCAGTGTTCAGGAAAATCATAAAAAAAATATATTAGACTCTCAAAATTCTGACATATTAACTAAGGTTACAAATACTAGTGCCGAGATGAAACCACCTCACGTGTTATCAGTGACTGCATTAAGTCTGCTTTGGTCCAAGGCCTGGCCTAAATTCTTTCCTCTCACTCTCTTTATAAATTTAAGGGGATTTATACATGAGATCACCAGACTTACCTTGCTGCCTGCATCCAGACCCCTGAGTAGCCACTCGCTTAATGGTAACTGAGGAGCACAGCTGCCATTTAAGTTAACGAGATTTGGGCTCCTAAATGGCTTTTTAATGCACGCATTTCTGTGCTGCTGCTGAGCCTGCGGTAGAGGGGGTGCAAGTCAGACCATACAAGTCCCAGCTAACTCCTGAAGTGGTGCCATCCTCGAAAAAATAATGGTTAAAGGCTTTGGGCTGCATCTGGAAAGGAGCTGGACGCTTCCTTACATGGGGAACGGGGTTCACAACCAGTCACCGGAGGAGCGGGGAGGTGCCTACACCGACCGTCTGGAAATGCTGACTTCTCCCCTCGTCTGCAGGCCAGGCACTCAGCTTCAGCTGGTGGGGGACTGAATTCAATAACCCAAGTCTTCTCTGCAAACCGAGGTGTCAGAATCACCTCATTTAGCATAAGCAGTTGTCTCACTCTTTCTGCCTGAAATCCAGCCAGCCGCGGTGGCACCCCTGTTTCGTGTGATGCGTTAGTCTGCAGAACAACCCCTGCTCCTGGGGGCATTCCTGGATTTTACCAAATGATCATCTACTGAAAAATGCATGAAAAATGCATGCCCAGACCACAGTGACCAGGAGGGAGTCTGCCCCTCCAGCTGCATGGGTTCTTCCACTGCGCGATGCAGCCAGATGTGTCTCTCTGGACCACGGCTCCTTCGCTCAGCCCTCACGGTGGCTCAGCTGCAGCAATGGGGCAGTGCTGCCCTGAAAGTGGGGCATAGACTCCATGGGCTCAGCCTCAGAAAGCTCTGGAGAGACTAGAGCCAAGGTTTCCCCTCTGTGGGTGAGTACTACTGCCACCAGCAGACTCACAAGCAAATATTCTCCTCACCTGTCTGCTTTTTAAGAGAAGTTTGGCAGCGGTGACTTCCTGCTTTCAGGAGAAAACAGAGGCATTCAGCACTGCTGTGGAGAAATGCACAGGGGCCTGAGCTTCATATTAAGCAGCATTTAAACTTTCTGTATCATTCCCCCCCAACTCCCCAACCCCGACTTTACAACATTTTATGAACTATTTTGGAGTCTTAGATGCACAAACTGGTATTACTGGGATCATATTCCCATCATATTCCCATCTTCAAGGCACTTTAGTGTCCAAACTAAACTTGGGAACTTACACATCTTGCCTTAAATTGCACAGGGACGTCTGTCGAAGAGCCAGGAGCTGAACATGGAGTTCTGTGGGTCCTGCAGAGTTCCCTGACTTCTGAACTGTTCTGGCTCCCTCCTCAGCTGACGCAGGAGAGAGCTTGCCTCTTTATTGCAGTTTATTTATCCTTAAAATATCCTGCAGCGTTGTCTCTCCTGGATTTCTGGGTTGGTGGGTTGGTGGTACAATAAACCTTTGCAAATATCTATTCAGTCTACTTTCAGGAAGAGAAATAGCTGGCTGTAGGTGTCTGGAAACTTTTATCTGATTGGAGTTCAGAGATCCATCTCCTAGACATTTGGCTTGGCAAAGCTTAGCAAACACTGTCATCTCCAGTTTACAGCCAGAGTCCCCCTCTAAACCTTGGAAAGTTGCATGGTACAATCCCATCAAAACAGGACTTTTCTTCCTTCCTCCTGCAACTCGTGATTCTCCTTCTAGGAGTTCAGATGCCTGCCATCCCAGGCTTAGTTTTGAGACAGCCCAGCTGTGCAACCTCAGCTCAAACTTTAGAGAAAATGTTAAAGTTATGAGAAGGAGCTGTGAGAAAGTACATAGGCTAGAACCAGCCAAATTTAAAGGTAAAACTGGAGGCAGAAGTAGGACCACTGGGACAGGCAGAGGTGATAACTGAAGGATTTGAGGAGAAAATCAATGACAAGAAAAGTTGTAGAAGAAGAGAAGTCACTGGGGTGGAAGATTGCAGCTTGGTGACCAGCCAGCTCCCAGGAGGAAGAGGAGGAGGAGGAGAAGGAGGAGGAAGATGCTTTCCACCTGACAGTCACCTTCCTGGCCAGCAATGTCCTGCTGAGATCTTACTGGGGGTGGTGAGAATGCCAGTCAGTGCTCAGCCTCGTACCTGATGCTAACGCTCAGCTCCTCAGCCCCTGGGTGTGTGGTGTGCCCTGCCCAGCATGTAACTGCCTCGTGGGGCTGTTTTTGTTGGGTATAACCCGTTTGCAGAGTCAGGCTATTCCCACACGGTACAAGCTGCCTGAATAACGAGAGCCAGGGGAGGGAACAACAACCTGTAAAAATGTGGCTCTGTGCTGCTGTGCCCTAAGACAGAGCAATATAGTGTTACACGGGGTGCAGTTAAACCATTAAGGATGTTTTTCACATCGCCTGTTTCCTTCCCAGGAACGCTTCAGACCTAATAGTTGTAATGGGTTAGAAATCTCAGCTGCCTGACCGGAGACACACGCCAATCCAAGCCTGTAACAGGAGGAGCAGGAGGTATCCCACAGGAGCTCAGCGTTTGAGAGGAAAAATGGCAAGGCCGAGACAGCTCTCGCACAGGCAAAACCTCCACAGGCGTTGCTGAGACGCCTTCTCACTTCTGCTCACACAGGGAGGTGAGGAGCAGAAGGCTGGGAAGCAGCACTGCTAGTGCAGAGCGTGGCTGCAAATAGCCCAGGCTCTGAAACAGCCCTTGCCAGGGTTAAAAACCAGCTCCCACGTCACTGCTCGCTGAAACAGCCCTTGCCAGGGTTAAAAACCAGCTCCCGTGTCACTGCCCACTGAAACAGCCCTTGCCAGGGTTAAAAACCAGCTCCCACGTCCCTGCCCACTGAAACAGCCCTTGCCAGGGTTAAAAACCAGTTCCCACGTCCCTGCCCACTGAAACAGCCCTTGCCAGGGTTAAAAACCAGCTCCCACGTCCCTGCCCACTGAAACAGCCCCTGCCAGGGTTAAAAACCAGCTCCCAGGTCACTGCCCGTAGGAGAGGGATGGTCCTTCAGGTCTGCATGAGGTGGGTCAGCACCGGGCACACAACCCAGGAGGGAAAAGCCCAGATTTATCCAGATCTGGTGACAGTCAAATGGCAAAGGTTTCGAATTTGGGGGGTGCCTGAAATCGGGACTCAAAACCTTTGTCACCTCATTTTGCTCTAGTGGGTGAGAAACAGCACAAAGCAGCTTCAGCAGTCTGGATGTTAAAAAAGGCAACTTGTGATTATTGGCACGTATAAAGTTGTCAAAATGTTCCCTCTCTTGATGGAGTGTCAGCAGCTCTTGGATCTCTGTAAATATTCTGCCTTCCTCAGCTGCTTATTCCTGTATTTATTTGATAGTGCTTCCTTTCAGTGTAACCCCAGTTATGCAAAGTAGAAGATGGCGAAGCAGAATACTCTGGAAACTGCATATTAATGTATCATGCCTTTTATTTATAAACTTCAGGCTTCTTCAGATTTTTCTTTTATTCCGGTACAAATGTGAACTTTTCAACTCGGATAGTCTCACAAAGCATTAAAAAAAAGTACAAAAATTGCCAGTGGAAACATATACCTTAAATCCATTCATGTTCTGGCATATAAATCCTCGGTCATTTTATGATGGTTCCTTTATATTGTTCCATTTCTTTTCTTTCTTTCTTCTTATTTTACCACCCCCATCCCCTCTTTTTATTTTTTTTCCCTTTCTACAGTCAACTGATTATGTCCATGGAAACTCACCCTAATTGTGGCTTTACAGGCAGGCCATGCTTTCCATCACTGGCACATGCTGATGTAACTCCCTGGGGAGGAGCCCAGGACCGAGCTGCTGCTTTCTGTTATGCTGCAAATCAGAACAAGATTGGTATTTCTGATTAATCACTTTTGCAAGTGGCCAACCAAGTCCCTGCCAGATTATCATGCAATAAATAAAAGCATCACCAAAGATACTAGGCTGAACACTGAACAAAAAACCCCAGCCAGTGGATAGTCTTTCAAGACTGTTTCTAAATTCGCACTTACTCTACTTGGTCCCCATGACCAAAGTTCATTTTACCTATGGAATGCCTGAGCGTTCTCCCTATAGGTGCAGAGGTATATATATATAGATATGTATACATATATGTCATCTCTTCTGTCAGCCTTGGTGTGGAGCACATGGCACTTCCAGGCAGAATGCTGTGGAGCTGCATGGACCATAGTGGTGGTGCCAGGAGGCCTCCAAACCCTGCTTGGCCAGATGGCTCCATGAGAGATGTAAGACTTGAGATACTGCTAACCAAAGAGAGAGCCTGGAAAAGTTCTTTATGAGCCTGGGAAAAGCCTTTTGGCTAGCAAGGCACTGTCAAGACCTCCAGAAGCACAGTAGGGAAACACCAGCAGAAACTGGGTAGAGGGGCAGCGGCAGGCAAGTGTGGGGGCAAGGTGGGCAACCTCCCCAACACAGATCCATCACCCCAAATCTTTAGGGAGAGAGGGCTTTGAGTGACCTTCTCTCTCCTGGCCAGCCAGATGGCTACCTACCACAGAGAGGGATGCTCTGGGCTGGGGACCAGGAGCTAAGCTGCTGCTCATGGCCAGCACTCCCTCCCCAGCTGCTGCTGTTGGGGTGGCCACCAGCAATGGCCCTGAGTGGACACTGAGGCTGGTCTCTAACCATTCCTTTGCACTTTAGCCCCCATTCTGACTGTTGCTTGGGTTAATCCCAATGTGTTTCTTTAAAGCCAAGGGTTCTGGACAGAAGTAGATACACATCTCTTAGGGTGAGGGGCCATCCTGGACCCTGTGGGTCAGTGTAAGAGCTAAATCTGCTGGCACAGGAGGGTCTCAGTCAGCACCCCGGAGCAGCCGGTGCCTGGGCAGATAAAGGGAGACTTCTGTCAGTACCAATTTGATCTCTGGCCTTTTCCAACCCTCTCTCTCTGGGAACAGATGTTTTTTTGGGGGGAAGCTGAAGCTTAATGTCGCTGTGGTAAAATTATCATACTTTTCTGCAACCTTCATAGGATGAAGAAAGACAGCATTTTGCTTATTACTGTTACCTCTTTTGTGTTAATACACCACACACTTGTCCTTGGCTGAAGATTTTACAGAGTTTAAGAAAAACTCACTTTAAAATGTCTAAAAGTTTAAAACAGAATTTTTTTTTCCACTTTCATCCTCTGAGTTTTTGAGGTTCCTCTATGTAATCTACCTCAACTCATGAATTAGGAGCACCAAAACATACACAGGTGTATTAAAACATGTTTGCACATCTGTTGGGTTTTTTTATTTATTATTATTATTATTATTCTGCTACATCAGGTGGTGTTAAACTGACAACGACCCTGGGAATCCAACCTTACAGCACCAAGGGCCCTGGAGGCAAGGTGGTAGAAGTCATCAGAGCTCAGGCACACTGCTCTCCTAACGACACCGCTGCTTCAATCAGGCCTCAGCAGCCTCCTGGCAGGAAGCGCTGATTTGTTTAACTCTATTAAGCTCAGATAAGAAAGGTAAATATTACGTCTGCCCAATATAAGACAACCACTCCAAAATAAGTTTGACAGTGGCCAATAATCACTCTAACATTTTTGTGGCTTTAGCAGCTTTGGAGCCTGTTGAATGGCACAATGGGGGAAAACAAGGAGCGAGGGAACAAACGGCCGGGTGTTGCTTTACCCTATTTGAGATGAATTACGAGGAAGGACAGCCAAGGCTCGGGCTAAACGCTAACAGATGTGGCGCCGAGTGTGCCATTGAGCTGCTGGTGGCTGGCTGTGGAGCAGTAGGAAGTGGCCACAGTGGGTGGCAATGGGAGTTGGTGTCTGGGTGGCGAGAGGCTGTGGGGGGCATAGCCCCAGCTTAGTGGACAAGTCCCCTCCAACTGTAGGGCCAGCATGGCATCTAGGGGTCAGATTTAATCTTTTTACCTGATTTCTGCCAGGAATCATCTCGGTGACCTCTGTCTTTGACAGTGACTCTTGTGACAAGGCAGGAGAAAGTGCTCAGGTTTTGGAGGGGGGGCACAGGCCCACTTGCTCCTTTGGGTGGGAGCCAGTACAGTATAGCCCAGCGAAGCCATGGGGGCTGAGGAGAGGGCCCCCCCCCAGCTCATTGGGCTCTCTCAGGACGTGATGGAGCAATAACTTTGCCATTGGCACATTTAGGAAGGGTTTTCACAAAGTCACTGATGGATTTTGGCATGAGACGAGTCTGAGACCCACAAAGTGTGAGCCTGGGATGTGCTGGGCAGTGGCAGGGAGGGACAAAACCAGGCTGGCGGCTTCACCTTGCAGACATCAGAGGGTTGTTTCCCAACAGGACTGATTTTCAGCCTCTTGGCATGGAAATGACAGTGACACGGGCTGTGTGTTGAAACCTGACAAAGCCATAGCAAACTGGTTGAATGCTTTGTGGTCTTCAAAGCCTCAGTGAGAGAGACAAAAAGGGTTTTCAACACACAAACTAATATTGTGCAGTGATGTAGGAGGTCAGACAAGGAGTACAAAAAATAATAGCAAAGCCCCACAATGGGAGACGCAATTAAGTTGTGAGCAGATCACAAGGCAAAGTGTGCTCAGAAAAAGCCATCACTGGAGACATTTGATGAATTAAGACGACCTTATCACAACCTGGTTGCGTAAAAGAGCAGAAGATGGGTTTGTTGTCCAAGATGCTGCACATGCCCTCCCACCCACTGGCCTTGGAAAGGTGATGGTGTGAATCCTGATTCACGGAGGGTAAGGAAACGTGTCAGCCGGCGGCTGGAGTCTTGACCAGAACCGTGCTCAGGGGACTCATCTTCCTGTGTGTAAGGAAGGCAAGTAGTTTCTGCCACAGGTTATCACTGATTTTTTAATGAACAACACAGTTTGATAAGGGAAAAAAAAATGTCTTGACTCCTTCCCAACCTCACCCCTGTTTGGGGGTTGGTTGTATCCCGCCCTGTGTTCTTCCTGGGATAAAGAGTCTCGTCATTCAATAGTTTAATATTAAATGTCTGTTCTTCATCCACTATGTCTTCCTGCCTTCACTTTTGGAGGGTGAAAAAGCAGATGATTTCCCTTTTCTTTCTTTTTGCCTGTTCTGACTGGTCAAATCCATGTTCCCAGGGTCAGAGAGTTAACCTTTGGAAACTGGATTTCTCATCCATTACCCTGGTTTCTCATGTGCCAGATGAGACGGGACAGTGCTGAAGCCAAAAGGCTCCTGAAGCCCAAGGAACTACATTTTTTTAAATGTTTGCTCACAGTTTGAAGAATGTCATACCTCCCAGGAAAGAGCTTTCCAGCTGACCGGTGGGAGAAGCTCTGGAGCATCTTGTCTGGGGAAGCTGCAGCAGTCTGTGGGTGCAAATTAGAGAGACATCTGCCAGGAATGGCGTAGGTGGTCTCACCTCTGGGATTGGAGGTGGCCTGGAGACCTCCTGAAGCGCCCCATGGTTTCTCTGACTGCCCCATGGAGGATCAGGGTCTTCCTCGTCTCCCAAGGAAGAGGGTGTGTGCCACTATGGCCGTCTCATTACCCTGATCCTCCACTTCTGTGGAGGTGAACTTACGACCTTTCTATTTTATGGATATCTTAACAGCACTGAACAGAAGGATTTTGGCTTCTCCTTATGGTGTGACAGATTTTGCTGAAGAGACCACAAAAATTGGATAGGTAGCCTCTATTCCGAGTCCAAGTTCAAGCTGCTCTGGTAACATCTGGTTTAGCTTGACTCCTGCAGGTGGGAATGTCATTCCCAGTACTTTCGTGGAGCTGCTAACATCAAGTTTGAAATAATTTTAATGTTAGAAACACAAATAAACAACCCATAGACCTTCATGCAGTATAAGCCACTCTGGTACCTCCTGTTTAGGTCGGTTTGTCAAGGGCACAATTGTCAGAACCATTCCCAGGCTGAACTTAATCACGGGACAAGAACAATGGCAAACTCCATCTTTGCAGGGACAAAAGCAGCAGCTTGGACACCGTGTCTGTTATAGATTCACAGGATGGCTAGAGCTGCAATAATGACAGCAGGGTCCAAAAGTTATTTTCCAAATGCTGTTCCAGGGTATTGTTGTGTTCACCAAGTCGGCTGGATTTAAGGGTGCTGGCCCCTTTTTATGGTCAGAGTCTCCCATGACTTGGCCAGAACTTAACGTGGGTCTCAGTGACTGTGGAAAACAAAAAATGATGCCTCTCTGTGGTCACCACTCAGACACAGGTCATCCATGTGTCAGGAGAGCTGGAACATGGAGAACCCCAAACCCTTCTCACCTCATCAGCGCCGCCAGCATAGACACCAGATATGATGAAGCTCAGCCCCTTGTACAGGCTCTTCCAACAGGCCTGTGTGTTTCCCCTACCAGTCTTTGTAGATTTGGGTTTGTTATTTAGACCTTTTTCTTTCTCTGCCCCAAATGTTCTTAAGCAACAGAGAATATGCTCATTGCCACATCACATGCATCACCTGCAGTTGTTGCAAAATGCTGGTAAAACACTGCTAGAGGGACTGAGAGGGCCACAGGAGGATGTCATTTAGAATTACAAATGAGTTGGACTGGGATGAGCTGCACATTTAACTGTTTTATCTCCCTTTCCCCTCTCATACCATGAAGCTAATAGAGAGAAACCTGAGTTGCAGAGCTGGCTCCAGACATCATCTCCAAAATCCAGCTAGCTGGAAGCAGGGCTTTTGCCTCGGTTTAGGAACAGCTGATATAAATCAGTAGACATCCAACGATTTCAAAACTTTCGTTATTGGCTTATGCCAGCTGGACCCCGGCCCATTTTGCCTCTCGCCACCCCTCATCACAGGAGGTGGCACACTCTTTTCTGCTGTAGCCACCCTCAAAAAAGGGCCCAGTCCTTAAGGCAGTCATGAGAATTTAGGAAATGTTTTTGGAATAGCATTTCATCTGGGAGAGGGAAATCATTCAATAAAAAGTGTGTGCATGGACAACACCTCCCCCTGTGCAGGAGCACGGTCCTTCCGAACACATCTCAGCCCCGATCCAGGGCCACGACACCTATGCCATAAAAGCTGCCTGAAGGTTTTTGACTCCTGCTCAGCGTTGTTGCATTAAGCCTTATAAAAAGTGAAGGAGATCTTTTAATTCTTGTTTTTAAATGACATGGAAAAGAGAGTTGCATTCGCTGACAATGGCAGAAGAATAGATGAACGTGATTCATCCCTTCCAGAGCATTAATGAGCATTAAGGGCCACGGTCACTTACTCAGCAAGGATTCCCTCTTACTCGAAAAGATGTTGACGTATTTAGGGTTCTGCACTTCTGGACCATTGATTAGTTAAGTGTCTTTTCCTGTTTTTTTCACGGTCAGAGATACTGCCTTGCAGCTTGCTCTGCGCTTCGGGCCTTAGCTTGCATGGTTCCCTGCGGAAGCGCTCGTACGATGGAAACTTACATTTCACATAATTACCATAGATATTTTCAGTTATTATTTTAACTGTAAGAGATCATATAGGAAATTAGTCACAGAGCAGAGTACTGAATGCATCATTATTTCCTAAATTTGTCTAGGAAAGGGTTTTCTTGTCCTGCTAGATTATATGATCCTGCAGGCTATTTTTCCATCCCAAATCACAATCAAAAGTCAAATATTTTTGTATATGAAGGCCCAAAGCACATTCTGACCAGAGTCAAACCATTAATTTTCGATTCACTTTTCAAAGTGAAAAGTTGTTAGGATCCAGAAAATAAACTTTTACTTAGGAAAACATCAAAACAAAAATGTTGAAATAATAATAATAAAAACATTAAAAATATTTGTCAGGAGGATGGAGCCAGGCTCTTCTCAGGGACACCCAATGACAGGACAAGGGGCAATGGGTGCAAGCTGGAACAGAGGAGGTTCCACTGAAATATGAGGAAAAACTTCTTCCTGGTGAGGGTGAGGGAACCCTGGCAGGGGCTGCCCAGGGAGGTGGTGGAGTCTCCTTCTCTGGAGACATCCCAACCCCGCCTGGAGGCGTTCCTGTGTGACCTGCTCTGGGTGTTCCTGCTCCAGCAGGGGGATGGGACTGGAGGAGCTCTCGAGGTCCCTTCCAGTCCCTGAGAGTCTGTGATTCTGTGATTAGTTTTGAGATTAACAATTGTGTATGTTTCCTTCTTGGCAGGCTGTCAGGTTTTTGATTGGTTTTGATTGGTTTTGATTGGTTTTGATTGCCAGGCTTTTACCCATTGTCTGAGCAGTTTCCTACAAAACGCACACTTGATGCCTAGTCGTGCATTGGTCGTCTTTATTCCCAGAATCATCCAGCCTTGTGTTTCCGTTACAAAACTAACAAAACTCTTCTTTCCCAGTTCTTTAGCAGTCCAAGGCCACTTTCCCCAGTGATGTGTTGGGTGCCCCAGCCGTGTGATTCACACACTGATGTGGCTGCTGGCACAAAGCGTGACTCTGCAGGAGCTTGTTCATTGGCTGCTTATTAAAAGCATTTGCCCTGAAGATGAAGGATTTGTGGTTCATTAATGGGGCAGCTGGTTTCAGTCTTTGTTTTCTTCACTCATATTCATGGTAAAAACTCATCTTTTCTGTTGGACTTCCTTTATTTATTGATTTTTTACATATCCTATGCACATATATATGTATTTTTTTTTCCTCTTCCATTTTCCCTGGCACAAGCCCACGCTAAAAGGTCTCACATTTTTCCTCTAAGCTCATAAGAATTTTACTTAATTGTTGCATTAACCCATGTAAAAAGAGCATAATACAATTATCCTCCTAGAACTTAGCAAAAAGGTCTAACTAAATAACACATTTCCTGAAAAAATTGCATCTAACACACACACCTAGCTGCAGATGCCCAGTTTCATAAGTCACCTATTTTTCTAGTAATTTAAGAGTTCAGCACGGAGCGAGTTTCTCCCTCAGATGAATACACTGAGGTAAACGCGATATGAAAACCAAAAAAAGGTAGATCAAATTTTTACAGAGCCTTGAAAGTGTTGGCCTCTGATAGAGGAAACTCTGTAGCCCTACAAAAGGAAAGGGGCAGTTCCTTGTGGGGCTGGCTGCATTTCTTTCAACAGATCTACCCCAGGGACCTGCTTGGCCCACGATTTATGGTGTCCATGCAGATAGCATGAACCCTGCCATTATATTTGTCATCAGTTCAGATCACATCGGCACAAGATTCCAGCCTCATGGGAGAAAAGGAAAGGCTGCTGCTGGAGACCCTTTCCAAGAAGTTACTGATAGAGCAGGAGGATCCATTGCTTTCAGTCAAGGTAGCACTCTCCCAGCAGCTAACGGGGGTCTGGGCCTACAAGTGCATTGTTGTCTCTTAGAAAGTCATTATTCACTGGTCTAATCACATCAAAATCAAGTATGATGGAGGCTTACACTTTAGAGTTCACATCTTACCTTTGCCTCCTGCAGAAGGTGCATAGCCAATCCACCTGAAAGCCCAGTGTGTGTCTCTGCCTCACCCATGGAGGGAGTCACTGCAGGGCCCGACTGATCATGACTTGTTCTAGTATTGTCTAGATTATCAACGGATTTTTAGTTGATTTATTGCCTACTTGAACCAACAGCTTCACTCACTGCCCTCTACTGAAAGATCTGGCTACCCAAACAGTGTAAACCACACCAGCCCATCTGCTGGCAGGGAAGGGGAGGCCAGCCAAAGCTCAGTCCCTCACCCAGGTACAGTCAACAGTGAAAAAACCATGTCTGGTCCCAGATGGTCTCCAAAGCACATCTTCTTTTCTTTCATGCTAAAATTGAGGGGGGAAAAATATCATCTGTGTTTGCAATAGCCAAGTAGTTTGGAGTGCTCATCTGAGAAGCGAGACATGAGGGTCAAAATTCGTTCTCTTAGTTGACTGAAGTGGAGAAGGGAAAGTGGGTGTTCAGCCTCCCAGGTCTTCTATTCTGTTAGCTTTGTCACCGGGCAATAAGGTGTACTGAGGTGTACATGAGAGGTAGATGGGATGTCAGGAAGAACTTGTTCTCCCCAGAGTGGTCAGGCACTGGGATGCTCTGCCCAGGGAGGTGGGGGAGTCACCCTCCCTGGTAGGGTTCAAGAAGTGACTGGACGATGTGCTACAGGACATGGTTTAGTAGCTCAGTGGGTAGGACTGGTGACAGGAGGAGGGTTGGACTGGATGATCTTGTAGGTCCTTTCCAACCTTGTGTTTCTAGGATTCTATGGTTATGGTTAATTATTGATACCAACTGAGAACAGAATAGGAACTCTGACTTCTCCTGGTGCTGGGACTGGTTGTACTGGAGAAGCCAGCAGAATTGCCAGCAGCTACATGTCTGTGCTTCCCCACTGGAGGGGATGCAGGTGGACAGACAACTAGTCAGGTATCTCATCAGACCCTGTAATCCAAACAAGGCTGGTTCTGCTGCATATCATGCAAACATGCAGCAAACTCAAATATTAAATGATTCTAATAGCACAGCTGAGTGATTTGAAGAATGTGTCCTAATTGGTAGAGGTGGGTATCCATTTCAGCCATGTGCAGTCTGCAAAGTTCATCATGAACTTATGGAAGTTCATCACCTCCAGAAGCAGTCAGCTGGGGTAGGTGCATATGGAAAGCCATTTATGGAGATTACACTAATCCATGAAGCAGAACCTGGAGCTTAAAATCATTTGTTCGCCGTTCAGGGTACGTGAAGCTCCATGGGCTGTACGTGGCTGGAGGGAAGAACTGAGGGGAACACACACAGGAGAGGGGGGCGGTTCTTACAGCCACCACTTTAACACCACCAGTCAGGACCATTAGAAGAAGCAGGCTATCTTTCTATATATCATAATTGCCTGTGTGGTGCTGGTTTTAACCGCTTAGCCCTGTATAAAATCCAATAACATGCCTGACTGGAAAAATAGTCTTTATTTGAAGGCATTAGGAGGTGGAAAATCCACCATTTCATTTGTCATTTTCTCTAATGGTTTAACATTCTCACGTCTTGGGAGGGAAAAAACCCCAACACATTCCAAACCAAAACAACCAAGAAGCACCTCCCTTCCCCCCATTCAGCATTATTTCCAGCCTGAATGTTTGTGGATTTCATTTAAACTCTTTATTTTCTCAGTAGATTGAAGAGCCCTTGAATGACCGGCTTTTTTCTGTTCTTCCAAAGTGTTGATAAATTCTTCTGTTTCTCTCTTTGACAAGTAAACAGACAAATTCTTACTGGCAAAGCCTAATCCCAGTCTTCCTGGTGGCTCTTTTTTGAGTTCCCTCCAAGGTCTTGACACCCTCTTAAGACTGCAGTTACCAGAAGTGGACATGATGCTGTGGTATCTCCCAGTGCCGAACACAAAAGTTAATTTACCTCTGGACTCCTACTCACTGATCGCCTATTTATTCAGGCAGGAACTGCAGGGAGATGGAGTGACCTCTTGCATCACGAGCCTCATTCCCTGCCATTTGAATTGCCCAACCATTTATAAGAACTAGAGCTGCTGCATCGGGTCCAGCCAAAAGTCCATCTACCACATCTCTGACCGGAGCTCGGCACAGAGCTTTAAGGAAAACCAGAACAACTTTACAGTGATCTCTTCCCCCAGTATATCTGACAGTTTTCAGCAATCTGATATCAAAAGCTACACCTTTGGGCTTCATAATTCTTGATAGATTCTTTTTTTCCCCCATGAATTTACCGAATCTCATACTTGCTGGATCCAAGGACTGTGAAAAACAGTGATCAATCATTCACCATTCCTCTTCTCCACAGTGCTCATGACATCTATTTTCTCTATCATGTGTCCCTTTAGGTTCCTCTCGTCCAAGACGGATACTCCTGGTCTGTCTCACTCCATAGAGCTCATTGCCCAGTTTTGCACATCCTTGTCACTTCTGACATTGTCCTCTTTCTACTCTTTTACTTTGCAAATGGGGAAAAAAGGAACTGCACGGAGCATTCAAGATGTGAGCTCTGTTTTCAGTTTGTGTGACCTGGGGAGAGAGCTCTGCAAAAAGGGCTCAGCACCAAGACTCCGTTACCTAAATTAGGTAGTATTTAAATAGACTGGCCAGATTTCCAGGGCTGCTGAGTACCCACCGCCTTCCACTGAGGTAGTGGAAACTGTGGTTTGCTCTTCTGAATATCTGAACCCTGCTGTGGACATTGAGCACTCTGGAACTAACCTTTACAATATAAATATATCTTGGAAACAGCGTGTTTGCCTGAACAGCAACAGAACGAAAAAATTCCTCTAACTCTCTCACATTTTTTAAAGCTGAGGTTAAATATGCAATCATGGGTAGGCAGGAAGAGGGTGTGCAAACTCTCTGCAACTGTATCATTTCATCATTTTTATGAGCAGTGGGGATTATTTTTTTGCAAAGAACACTATGCATTATAAAAACATCTGATTTTTTGAAACACATTTCCTGGCATCTCAGACTTCAGCAATATTTCTTTTTCTCCTCTTGTGTTTTTCAGAGTTGTTTTTATTTTTTTTTTTTCCCAAACAATTTCATGGGGGAAATTATGACTAATTATATATAACCCAGGCTACATTTACGTTGCCCTATTGAAGAAATGTTTATCTTTTACAGCAGCAGTGGGAATGCTGAGGTCCTTTGTTAAGGCTGATGCAGTCCCTTGTAACAGGCAGGGCGCAGTTTTAGCTCTTGTCAAACAGAAGGCTTTTTATTGGTACAGCCCTCACTCTTTCCACGGATCATAACTTCACTGAAAGGCCCAAATGAAGGGGAAAAAAAAAAAAAAAAGGAACAAGTAATGAAGCAAAATTCATGAATTTGAGTGAGTACACCTGCCTCTTGTAGGGGAAAAATCCCAGGGAAAAGTAACAGTATTGTTCTCCTCTCTCATCAAACCCTCCCCTTTCATAAGCCCTGCGCTTTTTCTTTCTCAACATAATTAAAAAAAGGAGAGGCAGTGTCCTGGGAATGTGTATGCTTCATTTGCCAGCACCTGGTGCACCTCTTGCTGGCTCTCGCTCTTTCTCCCAGCGAGCACACGCAGCAGATCGCACGACACAAGGAGAGGCAGGGGAGTCCACGTGGCTGCTCCTTCCTAGCGCTGGGGGTTCGAGTGCCTTCCGAAATGCAGTCCTCCCTCAGCCTTCACACCCGTCCTTCCAATACGAAACAAACAGCTGGCAACTGGCTGAAGTAAATGGCGATGACTTTTTCTGCCTGCACGTGGAAGGTTTCCCCACCCTGGAGAAGGAGAAGGTGGAGGTTGCAGAGAGTGCTCAGACCAATAAGTACCAAGTCTCTTCGGTGAGCTCCACCAGAGCTGTCTCCGAGCAGGAAAACTCTTCACCCTAAGGATGAAAAATGAGCGACTGTCACTATTCCCTGTTGTCCCTTTGGTTTCTGGAGCGGAAGTCGTCATTGCCAACGCCAGCAAGTGCTCCACTGGCCACAGGGATTTCACCAGAGAGAACCTGCCTCACTAGTCTGTGTCCACAAGGAACGTGTTGCCCGAGGTAGAGCATTGCATAGTGCTCACTCAAGACACATTTCGCCTCTTAGAATCACAGAATCATTGTGGTTGGAAGAGACCCTTGGGATCATCCAGTCCAACCATCAGCCCTACTCTACAAGTTCTCCCCTACACCAGATCCCCCAACACCACATCCAATCTACTCTGAAACACAGTCAGGGATGGGGACTCCACCCCCTCCCTGGGCAGCTGATTCCACTGACTGACCACTCTTGCTGGGAAAAACTTTTTCCTCATGGCCAGCCTACCCCTACCCTGCTGCAGCTTGCAGCCATTCCCAATGGCAAACTCTTACCCCAGTTTAAAGCCTCCAGCACAGACCAATGAAGATAAAGCCTATGTTATGTGGTGGACATCTTGAAATTGCACGTTTTCCCCACTACAAAAACCCACCTGTCTGAATGAAAGTCCCACTAAATCATACGATTGCTCAATACTGAGAGCTCCGCTTTGAATTTCCCTTCATAAGCAGTAATGCTCAAATAAGGGAAACTTTTCCTATCAGGACACATACAGGTCATAGGTGCTGTCCAGAAAAATGAATGCTGCCTGGGGAAGAGAGGGGCAGGAGTTATGGCCCCAGACGTGCTTTTGGGTTGGTCACAAAACCTGGGGAAACCATTACACTGCCTTATGTTTTAAAAGTAAGGATATTTGCTGATCTCCAGAGCTGCAAATCCTCAGTCAACTAGCTTAAAATGTAACATTGCAAAGTGATGTAGAAGTGGTTGATCCTGGTAAAATCTCAGTCCCCTTCTCACCTGTTCAGTGGGATGGGATGGGATGGGATGGGATGGGATGGGAAGGGAAGGGATAGGATGGGATGGGATGGGATGGGATGGGATGGGATGAGATGGAGGTAAAGCACAAAAGGACAAATTAAATATTCTCCTTTGATTAAGAAAAAAAAAATATTGGATTCACAATTTCAGTTTGCCTGAGTGCCAAGAAACCAGTTTTGGTTTATATCTCACTTACTGCCCTTTTCCCAAACGAGGACTGAAATCCTCCTGCCTTGTCTCAGTGAAGCTGAACTGAGGAAATCCAGAAAAGATGCAGGCTGAGAAGTAGACCCCCTCCATTCAGGAAAATGGGAAGATAAGATGTTTTTCTTGCTGTGCTGATGCTGTGCTCGCCTCCTGATGCATTTTCCCACAGTATTATTTAGTTTTGCTATTGATTTTTTTAAAAAAGCCACCACCAAAAAAAAGAACCCAACACCCAAAACACCAAACACCATCCCCCCAAATAAACCCCCAAACAAAAACCAAATACATCACCAAAACTAACCATTTTTTCCCAAATGTTTTGCCCAGCTGTGGTTGTCACCAGAAAAGGGGAGTGACAATTGCAACGTGTTTTACTAAACTAATTGTCCTCATGTCCCACACCAAGCAGGAGGGTGCCAGAGGCACTGTGGTTGTTTGTCAGTGCTATCATTTTCTTTTCATGGGGTGGAGTCTGAAGCTTTGGTTTATTTTTATGCCACATCCAGCTGTTTGAGGCAGGTGGAGTCAGGAGGGAGGTGTTCTGCCCCGTGAGGAGCTTGTGGAGACCTGTGAGGAGAGCAGAAGGGAGATGATGAAGAATGACCAAGCTGCGGTTGCTAACATTTCCTTGGGTGGCAAGCAGTACCTGTGGAACCCATTTTTGGGTAGGGGTTGTTAGTTTACTCCTCTGTTTGTTTAGGTAGAAATCTTTTCATTTACGAGATCAGAAGAAAGATAAACTAATGAGGCTGGCAAGGTGGCTGGCTGTGAGAAGAGTGATGTTTCTGTGATATTTAAGTGATATTTCTGATTTTAATTTTAGGGGCTTAGGGACAAACATCTGACCTTAAGGAAGTCAAAGCAAATTTTGCCCCAGACTTCCCCAATGCTGCAAATTCACCCCAATCCTTCTGCAGATCAGAGAACCACAGAATTGTCACGGTTGGAAAGGACCTCTGAGATCACCCAGTCCAACCAGACACAAACCCACAACCTACTCCCTACAATCTCAGCCTCCACAGGTGTCCTAAATACCTCCACAGGTGCTTAAATACCTCCAGGGATGGTGACTCCATCACCTCCCTGGGCAGGCTGTTCCAGTGCCTGACCACTCTTTCAGTAAAGTCATTCTTCCTGACATCCAACCTAAACCTCCCCTGCTGCAGCTTCAGACCACCAGGGAAAGACACCCCGGGCACGGGCTGAAGTGACTGCACGGCTGTGACCCTGGGCCACCAGCACAGAGGGGTCCTCAGCAAGGACTGGTGTCAGAGCAAGGACCATGCTGAGGTCCCTCACCATGGAAGCCACGGCACAAATACACAGGCAATGGCACCGTGTCTGGCGCTCGAGCAGTGCACTTCACTTTCAATATTGCAAAAGAGCCTGGCTGGGCTGTGACCATTTGCTGCTGTCAGACCTCCTGGACTCCAGCAGAAATGGAAACAGGCACACAGATGACTTAGTAGTGAATAATACTCCAGATGTTGTTAACCCCATCTGCTGTTGGAGGCAGTTGGTGGGTGCAGCTATAATACATCTTTACTCTCAAAGAAATAAAAACACAACCAACTGGCTCTTGTTCAAAAATCAGGAAAAAGGGAGTCACATGAGTGATTTTTTTTAATTTTTTTTCTAAGAATGGCTCGTGACATCTTTCCCCTTCAAATTAATCTTACTGAAATCCTAAAGGTCGGAGGGGTGCCACAGGGTGTTGGGTTAGCAAGCCAGAAGCGTTCGCTGTGAACTTCAACTCCTCTCACCACAACTCAAGCCAGAAAACATCTCCAAGCAGGCAGATACATATTCTTAAGAGGGTTTGAACCTGGATGAAATGGAGACGTGCAACCTTTTTCTATGGGAAAAAAAAAAGCAACAAAAGAAGTAGAAAGAAATGATTGCAGCTGCAGTGAACCCAGAGACACTGACTGGAGCGAGAGCTGCAGGAGAGAGGAGCTTGGTCAGAGCCTGAACATGAAAATACCAAGTAAAAGATGCCCACGTTCCTCCACAGGGAGAGACAGGACTGGCAACCCACACCAGCCAAGTGCCTGGTGGTATTTGAAACGGGTTGTTTATCCTGTAAATAAACCAGGTAAACGTCTCGCCTCACCAAATAGCCATAAGAAAAGTTTCATTTATCAGACAGCAGCACACACCCTGGTGCAGACAGTTCATCAGCCAGCACAGACACACTACCTGAGTAGGAGAAAGGGGCAAAGAAATACTTCCATCTACCTGCTGTTCTCTCCCCAGATGCCTGGGAAAGTTGGAAGACCTTATCATCATTCCAGGTTACGAGTTCCATGTAAACTCGAAAATCAGATCTTCAGATCAAAACAATCCCATCAACAGTGCCTTTGTTTTTCTCTTCCTGAAAGACTGGGGTAGAGAAAATCGTTATGCTGAAGGAAGAAAAAACCAACCCAAAGCCTGATTATAGTGGAAATAAGGTGAAAAAAATCTCAAACAGATTGGACCACCCAGCAAGTACCAAACTTAATAATTTCAAATGCTTCCTGGCTCCTTTCCTGGGCAGACATGCCACAGGCAGCAGACTGGAGCTCAGACAAACCCTCTCCCCATTGCCCTCACCACCAGCCCCCAATAACCAGCCAGACCTGACCAAGGGACCTCCAACCTGACCCAACCCATGGCAACAGGGAAATCTTGAGGGGACCCTTCAGTGGGGAGAGCACAGCTCCTGGAGTACCCAGTTTTCTTCCATGCCACCTCTTTTCCTGCAGGACCCACTTTCTTAGGAAACACTGAAGGGTCTAATGTCCTTTGGCGCTTCAGAGCTATGAGTCTAGTCTAAATTGCTCATCTTGGTCACTCCTAGACTCAAGGAAGAAGACAGGAGTACCCAGCAGGCATTTGTGTTTGCAAATATCTATAACAAAGTAAACTAAACTTTTAGGAGGGCGCTGCAAGCTCCAGCAGGAAAGCCTGAAGTTCACAGACACTCTCAGATCACACAAATCATACCATTTTCAACAGCAAAATCACAACCAGTCACAGCTGGTCTCTGCGAATGTGAAGAAAAGCTCTGAAAGCAATAGTTCTGATGTCATTTGCTTTTACATGTCAAAATACTGTATTTAAGTTCCTTAATTTGGAGTGGTGTTAAATTTGGAAGTGTTCTAGAGCACTTAGGACAGCCATGCAAAATCTCCCTATGCTCAGTAAAGAGGAATGTAGCCTATTGATCGGGAAGCAAACAGGATGTAATCCCTAAAGATAAAATTAGCCCAGCTGTAGTTTTAGGGAGCCTCCCTCTCAAGTGAAGAGAGAAAGAGAATTTTCTTCAGACTGTGGTTCATATTTTGATTCTTGCTTTCAGTTGCCATCTAGAGAACCTTTTGGTTGACTGATGACCTGACAAACTATTCCCATCCCTTGGGCCTATCCCAGACACCAAATCCCTGGAGCTGTTCTTTACTACAAGCAAAAAGTACAAGCATGTGCATTGCCTCCATCCCTGCCAGACTCCACAAAACAGCTCCCTCAAAGCCTCACCTCTGTGGTGGTACCTGCAGTCTGCATCGCTATGGACTACAAAGGCCTGCAATTATGATGTTGACCACAACCATTTTGCTGTCCATTATAATCTTCCCAGATGTGTATTGCATCCATCTGTTGCCTCTGTCTGCAGATTGTGAGGTCCTTAGATCAGTTCCTTGGTTGTATGTCCTGCAATTAGCAGGGTGGTCGTTTTGTGCTACAGTCCTTGACTGGAGCTACAAGGAAATGCCCCCAAACGCAGGTCTGGCTCTAGACAGAAGCTCAGCTTACCTAAGGACTCTCAGGAAAGATAAACAAGCTGTAGCCAGTCCTACTTTACCCATGACCAAGCCACAGAAGCAGGCTAGCAGCTGGTGCTGGAAGAGGGGCAGCAACATGTGTGGTGGCAACCTCTCCCAGCAGCCACGTTCTCAGCTCCCATCGGCTGTGGTCTCCCCAGGTACCAGAAGCAGCCAGCACAGCTCTTGAGGAGCCTATTCTGGTTCTTCACCACATTGGTCTTTTCTCCATTCCACACTTTATTTTCCCTGGCAGGCATTGCCTTGGCCTTGGCCTTGGCCAAGAGAAATTCTGTTCTTGCCGTGCTGCCTGAGGAGCCTTGAACTGGCACCACCTTTACACACAGAAAAATCTATGAATAAATCACCAATTTTGAGGCTTGCTCAGTTCCCGTTCAGTCATTGTGCATGGAACTTCAATGTGTTTTAGTTCATCTTAGGTGGGAGATGAGTCTTCAGCAAAGGTGGTGGCTAAAGGCCAGTCTTTCTCAGTTCCCTCCAAAGCACACATGGAATAAAATTGCAGACACAGATAATGCTTTATTTGTTAGAGGCAGAAGAATACAAGCGTATTCATACAACCATGCCTAATACTTTGGTCAAGCTGTATTCATCCTATACACAACTATTTTTCTATGCATGAATCAAAACAGAGGGTTTTTTCCATGCTATCAATAAAGGACAATGTCTTATTTATGCAGGTGCAAAGCTCTCTGTGTGTGTACCCTGGCCCAGGTGAACGCAGGCTCCTGCTTGGGAGCCATTTGAAAAATACCATGGATTTGTTTTGACTTTTTTGCCAGCAAGGGTTGGTCACGGGGTCAACATATGGGACTGATTTAGGGCATTATTCAAATGAGCACCCTCTGCCACTGCCTCCTCGCCTTCCTCCAAACCAGCAGCAAAATATTTCAGCCGTCAAAGTACCAGTCACTCTTTGGTAGAAGACACCTCCTAATCCGCAGCCTGTGAGTTACGCCTTGATGATTTACCCAGCCTGGCTGCTTCCCTAGTCCCAGAGTTCTTCCCCATGCTGTTATTTAGAAGGTATGAGAACACATAGAGCACACAAAAATGTGAGCACGCATTTGCCTGCTTGTGCTGGTGGAGGGAGGTTTACTCTTATGGATGATCTCACGCTGCAGAATCCATCTCTGCCTATATGCTTTGCTAATGCTCTGGAGTGCTCAGATCAGTGTTCTGGCAAGGTCAGTGGCTGGGATTAAAACGTTCTAAATTGTTAAAATGGATGTGATTTAAAAATACCTCCTCCCTTCTAGCAGTTTGTAAAATATTCCCCAAAGGCTGGAGGAAAGGCAGAAGCAGGAACGTAAATTTTCAGTGATTGTATAACCCGTTGTGCACTAGAGCCACAGTAAAGTCCTCCTCCCGAGCGCCGAAATGCCGGCTGGAAGGAATCTGCCCTTTCTGGAGATCTCATGCTGCTTTGTGCATACAGCAGGGGAAAAATTATTTGACAAACTGCAGGTCATAGCAAAATCAATGGCAGAGCACAGTAAAGGTTTGATTCGAGTACTTTCCACCCAAAGCTAGCAGTTGTATAATAATAGCATCTTTCTCAGGCCTGGGGCAGTGTGGCTGGAGCTGCCTGGCAGAAAAGGACCTGGGGGTGCTGG
>VZTM01039845.1:135936-154093 GCA_013400555.1 Jacana jacana
AGATGTGGTGTTGAGGGATCTGGTGTAGGGGAGAACTTGTAGAGTAGGGCTGATGGTTGGACTGGATGATCCCAAGGGTCTCTTCCAACCTGAATGATTCTGTGATTCTATGTGAGGATGAGCAGCAGTGAGAAAACCTAGGAGAACCCAAAATGTGCTACTGTCTGCCCGTGGGGCGATACTCAGCCAAACTTTAGGAGAAAACCAGAGCAGCTGGACCTGGTTGGGTTCCAGCAGCCAGGTCAGAGGTGTGTGGGGTTGGGTCTCCTCCCGTGCCTGCAGACACATGTGCACACAGGTACAGATACACGCACACACCGCACTCATGCCGTGAACAGCAGAAGAACTCTACAGGAGAGGTCAATAACCTGGACAGGCAGTGTAGCTGCAGTACCTCACTGTCAGATGTGTCAGGTTAGAAGGGAGGATTCCCACCCAAAATGACTTTATTGATACCCTTCCCCAATCAATTGAACTGGTATTTATCATTTATAGGCTGTGTTCTGTGCTTCTGTGGGTGATGTGTTTCTCTACCTTCTCTGTTCCTAAGAAGACTCTTCTTTAAATGGTAGCCTTTAGAAATATGTTTGCAGAGGGAAGATGTAAGGTCCAACAAGGAGTTTACAAGGACCAGAATTCACTCTATTGACAAGGAAGGCAGCAAACTGGGAACCTCGCTGTCGTTCCACCACTACTTGGCCTTGCAAAGAGAGTAAAGAGAGTCCCATATTTTAATTCTGGGTGCCAGGCACTTGGTTTTGGGTATCACTACAGGCATGAGCATCAGAACAGCAAACCATGCTGTTTCACAGAACAGCCTCAGTTTCCCCTTGGGAAGAATTCTGTGAATTTTGAGAGTACAGGGGCAGGTGTCAGGGGCAACTACTCACAGGAGGACAAGTCCAAGGCCTCTTGGACTCCATCTGTTTCCTATAATGCCATTCTTATCTCCTTCAGTCCCTGTTCAGCTCCCCAGCACACAAAGCAGAGGATGTCTGCAGTGAACTGCCTGATCCAGCTCACAGGCCACGTACTTACAAGTAGATAAATGGTTTCCACAGCTTTACAGATGCTTAAAAAGAGATCTTCAAATCGTAGAGGAAAGTGAGAAGCTGTGTGCTTTGTTGCTTGTTTTCCCCACAGAAACAGAATAATGTGCACAGCAAAAAATCCAACAGCTTGCTTAGTTTACAAACTTTCACCATGGGACAGAGCAGCGATGGGCAAGCACTGAATTTACGGTCTCCCCCACACTGACCCAAGACACCGGGGACAGGAAACTCAGCACTGATCGATGTGAAAACTGACAGCATATAAAATACCCCACTGGAAACTCCCCTTCCCTAAGTCAGCTAACACCAGGCTCTCCCAAATGTGCAAGAGAGTTGTCAGCTTCCTAATAACACTATCTGAGCCATGGGACAAGGAGATGGACGATTATTGTCTACCTCGTTCCATTTATATGGCACCCAGTAGTGTGCTCCATCCCATCCCTAGAAATCCCTGGGAATACTGTTACAGACCCTTTTCTCATACAGGTCTTTGCTCATTAGTCTTTCTCCTTTTTTCTCTCCTCCCACCACCAACTCTAAGCAAGAAATTCCTCCTGCTCTTTCTTTCTCACTTTCTGTGTGACTCTCTATCAGCACCTGGTTATATTTGGGTGAGTTTGCAGAGATACTGGATGTGTACATGGAGGAAAAGAAGGAGGAAAGACATGGTGGCAGCCCCTGAGGGCAAGGTTTGGAGGCTTTCCCACTGGTTCTCAAGTGAGACAGCAGCAAAGAAGCCTTTGCTTACACAGAGATGTGTCAAAGACCTCTTGGATATCATCTGTTTCCAGTAATGCCCTGCCAGGTGATCTCTCACAGGAGGTTTCATTTCCTGCTTGCAAGAGGTGCTTGGAGAGGGAGATTTTCTTCAAGCTGGAACAATGGTCCCCCTGAAATTTGTCTTGGAGAGTAGTATAATAATTCCATGAAAGAAAAAACCTGGTGGGCATCTTGAGGATGGATTTCTTTCACCGTCTCCTGATCTGTGCAGGAACAGGCTGTTAAAGGTTAACTACACTCCAGGACCAGTCTCTCCTCAACAACCATCTGCCTTTGTGCCATAATTCACCAGGATGTCAGGAGTTAAAGGGAACACCCTAAATTCCCAAATGCTTATTCTTACACAAATAACTTTTGCAGACCAACCAAAGCTGTCCAATAATTGAGACTTCCATTAAGGTTAAAAAGCAAATAAAGACTCTCACACTGAAGAGTGGTGTCAAATGAGTGGGAGACCAAGGATTGTAAGTTTGACTGTATCTGCTCTGTGGGACCTGGGGGTGCATCTCGGGTCCAACTTTGGAGCATCTCCATGGGACCATGGACGTGTCCATCCTCTCCTAACTCTCTCCTGCCAAGTTGGCAATCAGAGCATTGCAGAGCCCCACTCTCTAGATCATAGAATGTGTTGGGTTGGAAGGGACCTTTAAAGGTCATTTAGTCCAAGCCCCACCGTAGGTCACTGAGTACTTGCTGGGGAATTCAAGGATGGACATTGCGTGGGATGTGTGGCACTTAGGCCCCTCTGCTAGGAACACAGCTCTAATTAGAATTAGATCTGATTTTTTGGGTCTTATTTACACAGGTATTTCATTAGGAATAATTCATTTAGCAGTGGCAGAGTAGCTCCCAAGTGAAACGTGTAACCGAGAGCAGAATTTAGGACCAGGATTTAATACACAGAAACAGCAACTTACTGTATTTCTGGGTGTAATTCTCTGAGACCACACTCGTTCCTGCACAACTCTGTTCAGATCAATAGAATTACACAGGGGATTAATTCACTCCTTAAATTTAACCACACTGAAAATTATTATAATGTCCTGCAACTATAGTATTTTCATTTTCCAGGGGGAGAAGTTTGCCCAGACGTAACACGGTCTCACGTACCTGATCGCACATCACCTCCCGCTCCGGGAGAACGGTGGGGCTGAGGAGATCCGTGCTGTTTGGGTTGGAAAGGGTCCAGCTGCATCCTTGGCTGAACATCTCGGCTGCCTTCGGAATGGATGCACGGAGCCGATGTTGAAATGGTACGACACATGTCGATTGCTAAATCTCAAAAAAAACAACCCCTTCTTCGTTGCTGTTTCAGCAAAGCTCTTTGTGTGAAGAGGAGGGGGCTCGGTCCTACGAGGGCCGTGTCTGTCAGCTGCAGCTCCTGCTGACCTCACCAGGAGCAGGGAGTGCTGGATGCTGGGGGGTTTGCTCTGGTCACGCAGGTCTGGTACACGTGTGGAGAGGTTTCTTTGGAACCAGGAAAATCATAAACGTATAAAACTCGCACTGGCTCGGTCCTAACAGAGGGCTGCAATGCTGTGTTTGTTTTCTGAATTCATGGTCTCTGCGTTATCAAAGGTTTAGAGCAGATATTAGAAAGAACTTCTTTGGTGTGAGAGTGGTGAGAGCCTGGCCCAGGTTGCCCAGAGAAGCTGTGGCTGCCCCATCCCTGGAGGGGTTCAAGGCCAGGCTGGATGGGGCTTGGAGCAACCTGGTCTGGTGGGGGGTGGCACTGGTGAGGGGGCTTTAAGGTCCCTTCCAACCCAAACCATTCCATGATCCCATGATTCTATGATCAGTAACTGTCTGAAAGATAAAAGTAGAGAATACTGAGCTCCTGAGGAAAAGACAGACCCATATCCCTTTATTTCCACCAGTCATAACTTCTCAAGTATGTTTACTGAAATATAACAGGACACCCAAGTACTTGAAAGAAGTGGAAGAAATGTCCAGTCCCTCGGAGTCCTTACAATACTTCAGTTTGGTTTTTCTCCCAACAACTCCTGAGGTATTTTAGTTTGGTTTTCAACAACAACTAGAAGTGCATGATTTCTTACTTCAGAATACATTATTGGAAACGGAAGCTTTTCAGTCAGAGATTTTGTTTTCCAGAGTTTGACATCCTCCTCTCCCCCAGTGTTACCTCTACAAAATTCGGGGCATTCAAGCCAGTTGGCTTCGATTATTTGAGCAGAATATAAGATGGTACAAAGAAAAGAAGTAAAAATAAAAGACTCTCATGAATTTGCTTTCCCTTTCAAAAGTAACTTTTTTTTTCTTTTTTAATTTTAAAAATGGTAATTCTAGAACCAGTTTTGCAACAACCTGCTGAAACGCCGCTCCTGTCTTTCTTACACCCTGTTCCTACGCTACGTCTCCCCCTGCCCAACTTCTCTCCAGCCAGGTGCCACCACCAGTCTGAGAAAGGCTTGACTTCACAGTACAAACAGCTCTTGGAACACGTAGATGTGAATGTCATCACGTGGCAGCGCTTTAGCTCCGGGTGATGATATTCTGTTTTGACACAGTGTCATCGCGCGGCATCCCGGGAGGAAGATGTTTTGACACAAAGTGCTGACAAAACATCAAAACCTTAACAATTGCTCTTTAATATTCATGTGTTCTGTCATGCCTGGAGCGGCCTAACTGCTAACAGCGAGGCAGAGGACCAGCAGAGATGGATGTTAAATGTATTTATTCAACTCTTGCACAAACAAGTTTCCACTGAACATTCCTACCCGGGTGAAGGTGAACACATGTCCTCCATAAGGACTCCTAAACAGGGCGCTACCAACCCAGCATCTGAATCTATGGAAAAGGAAAAAATAAAGCAGACCCACAAAAAAACCCCACCACCTGCTTCCTAACTTCCCCCCCCAGGTTTTGACAATGCATGAAGGAAAATAAAGCAATGGTCGGAAACAGCAGCGTGCAAGAAGCTCGACCTTACTATGAGAGACAGGAAGAGACATTTGGTAGAAACCATGAGAAGAACTGCCCACATGTGGAGGAACAGGCCCGTGTAAGAAGAGGATTGAGCCTTCTAAGAAACATGTCAGGATTTGGGGGTGTGAGGCAGAGGGAGGGGAGGGGTGTTTTCCAGCAGAACAGGCACAGGAAGGAGCCAGCTGCCCTGGGGTCCCAGTTGGCTGGGCTGCCCAGAAACCCACAGCATTCAGTGGGGTTAATTTTATGTTCATCAACCAGCTAAAGTGCATTACGTTTTCTTTAGCCACTGCAAACTATTTGTTTATTTTAAGGCAGTGCTGATAAACCACTAAAACAATTATTTTGCCATAGAGACTGATCAGCACGTGGCATGACACTTCTCTGCCCTTTTTAAGATGAACCACTCTGGAACTATTGACAGTTTGGACAATTTAGACCTGTAGTTGTTTTCCACTCTTGAGCTGCCCTTCTCTTTATGACTTTATATTTGAGATTACAGTGGTTATCAGAAAAATGGGGACACACTGAGATATGAGAAATAGCTCCCGAGAAATTTTCAATCTACAGGTGTGCCTGAACACTGCAGATTAGAATGAACACAAACAAAACATTGTCCCTCATCGTCTGCAAGTGCATGAAGTTGTACATGCAAACGCATTCCGCATTGGGAACAGACACATTGATTTCTTTGGATCCATTTAATGACTAAAAGCTATTTACATGCATAAATGTGTGTGCAGAATTGGATCCTTCATAAGGCCTGTGTCTGGGAATGTTACTCTTCCCTCATTAATTTTCTCTGGCTCCAACAGCACAGGTTTGCTATTGTCACAGCACTGAATTACTTGCACTAATGTTCATGAAACTCAGATTTCATCTCTTTCTTTAAAAGGTGAGAGCCAAGGAGAGGTTCACATGTTCTCATGGCCTGAAACAAACAATATTTTACTCTAAAGGATTATCGTTAATGTGAAGATTTGGTCCTGTGCCCGTTTCTCCAAGGACCAGCCCCTCCAAAGTTTTTGGCACGTGTTTAAGTTACACTTGAACATGATGAATGGCTGTCATGAAGGATGGCCACGACCAGCTGCCTGTGCTGAACGTCCCCTGCACTGTCCCAGTTCAGCACCTTCGGTTCTTGTTGACTTCACCAGCAGCAAAGGCGCTCAGAACAAAAACTGACTGGATGATGACAACCCCTTTTTATGCAACTTCCAAGGTTTACCATTAGTTTTGGTTTCACGTTGAACTGTCTGTTATTCTACTGAAACCTGAACCATTCGGCCGGGATCCCCAGTGGGATTTCTTCATTTAGTTCCACATCACCTTGAATATGGTAAAAACTGAAATTAGCTTTCCTGAATGAATGCACTAAAATACAAGACAGGCTCTCTGTTTTCCTGAAAAAAAAAACCCACCAGACCCCAAACCCCTTGTAGCTCAGAACTTCAAAGGAGAAAAATGAACTTGAGGATATTTGTCCAAGTATCATAGGTGCCATCCTCAGCGCTTCCTCAGCTCCAGGTCCCCGGGTACTGTCCAATGCAGAGGTCCACAGGCAGTGCCCACCGAGACCCACACATACTGGTGTCTGTGGGCACCTGCCTTGGGTTTCCACTTAGGGCAGCGTGAGCAGGAGCATTCACCACCACCTTGTCCGTGTGGGCACCCCAGTTCACTCTGCTCTGGCAGCATGTGTCCACCCTTGGTACAATTCCGAGTCGTTTCTAGAGGAAATCTGTAGTTAACAGTCATCTGGGCTTTTATAAAAATGCATGTGATGGTCCAAGACATAACAGGCACAATCTGGAATACAGGATGTTCCATCTCAACCTGAGGAGGAACTTGTTCGCTGTGAGGGTGGCAGAGCCCTGGCAGAGGCTGCCCAGAGAGGTGGTGGAGTCTCCATCTCAGGAGACATTCAAACCCACCTGGACACCTTCCTGTGGGACCTGCTGTGGGTGACCCTGCTGTGGCAGGGGGCTGGACTGGATGATCTCCAGAGGTCCCTTCCAACCCCATGTCATTCTGGCATTCTCTCTATGCAAGTTGTAAACATGTGTTTTAGGGCTGGGTTCCTTAGCAGATGGGGATAACTGCAGTGCACTCCTAATTCAGAGACGTGTAGAAGAGTTGTAGGTGCTCTCTGTCTCTCCAGCCCTTTGTGCTCCCTGATGCAGCCCAGCATCCACACTCCACAGTGACCTGCATGTGCCTGATGTGTTGGTCACATATGTGCTGGCCATGTTCAGGGCTCAGCGAGCCACTGCGTTTCTGCCCATGCTCTCCTGGGCCAAGGGCTGGGATCTGCATCCACAGGCACTTGCACTGCACTGTCAGTGTGTGACTTGTTCAGCCTGAAGGCTCCAGGGAGACCTTAGAGCATCCTTCCAGTATCTGAAGGGGCTATAGGAGAGCTGGAGAAGGACTCTGTGTCAGGGAGGGCAGTGACAGGACAGGGGTAACAGCTTTGAATTGGAAGAGGGGAGATTGAGATGAGATACCAGAAAGAACTTCTTTGCTGTGAGGGTGGTGAGAGCCTGGCCCAGGTTGCCCAGAGAAGCTGTGGCTGCCCCATCCCTGGAGGGGTTCAAGGCCACGTTGGAGGGGGCTTGGAGCCACCTGGTGTGGTGGGAGGTGTCCCTGCCCAGGGCAGGGGGTTGGAACTGGATGATCTTTAAGGTCTCTTCCAACTCTAACCATTCTATGACCACACACTTGGTGGGGACTGAGTGGCTTCGGCTGTGATTCTGCCTGCTCTTTGTGGGGTTTCCTTCTCTCCTTCCCAGTCCCTCTGTCAGTGCCTGTGTTGATCTATCTCCATTTGACTTCCCTTTCAGAGCCCAGACAGACCGGGGAAGGGATTGCCCTCTGTGACAGCAGCCATGTGGAAGGTCTCACTGGGAATCCTCTCACTGACTCAATTATCCCCTCACCACCACAATTCACACCGCCGAGGGCGGGGAGACCTGAACTCCCAGTGCACCAGGCTCATTTATCAGGTGAAATGAGGCAAAGAAAGCAAGGTCAGCGGGTGTCCTTGCTGCTTACAAGCCCTCGAGCCTGTCACTGCCCAGATTACTTAAATACCCCTTCCCTTCCCAGCAGAGGATCCCCATTATCAGCAAGAGGAAGCTCGTTAGCCTTCGCCACCATGTCCAAGAGGGCAATGGGGGCTACAAACAAAAGCCGCTTCAGAGAAGGTCATACCCCAGGTAGTGAAATAGTTTCTTCAGTTTTGGGGCGTCAGCTGAGAAGGTCCTCATCCCCCCAGTGTATTTTGATGGAAATCAGTATTGGCAAGAAGATAAATCAGGAACAGACAGATGGAACACAGGCACTTTAAGATTGTTTGGCTTTTCCGTCTTTGGACAAGTAACAGCAATAAAACCACATTACTTGGAAGTTTCAGTGAAACCCTTTACCTGAGGACATGGTGTAGGAGGGAACTTTGTAGAGTGGGGCTGATGGTTGGACTTGACGATCCCAAGGGTCTTTTCCAACCTGAGTGATTCTATCATTTTAGCTTCTTGTGGAAGGGAACTTCTTATGGCCACACTGTCTGCCTGATTTCCTCTCTTGTTTCTGGTAATTCTAATTTCTACCAAGACTCTGAGGAAAGCAGGGATCCATGTAATAAGGTTCCTTTAACAGGATGCTTTGTGGTTTTTGTTTTCTCGTCTCTGAACTAGACTTCTCAGTGCAGGGCTGGCCTAAAAGCAGTAACTATGCTTTTGTGGGCTCTGTCACGGAGAGCTGGCCAAGAGACTGGCATTGCAGAAGGTACCCCTTAGAACAGCTTTTGGAAAGGCTTTTGGAGCCAGCTTTCCATCCCTCCTCATGGTTCAATGAAAGCATTGCTGGGTATCGCCCATTTCTCCAAGCTCTTGGACACGCTTAGGGTGTGGAACCCACAGTTTAAAACTCATGTGTCACTTGTGCAGCATCCTTGGGGTCGGATTGTGACTCTGTGACATTATAGGTTGGCAAAGGCAAGGTGTGACCTCTGCTGATGGTCCCCGGAGCCATGGTGTCTCCTTTGCAGTTTGCACACCTCTCTGCTGGCTGGTGAGGAAAGGGGCAGAATCATTGTGATGATGATGATGATTTGGCTTGAAGTTTTCACTGTCACATGAGAGGAAATGAAGGGCAAGCTGTGGGATGGTCCCTTCGGGACAGAATCCCGAGGCTGCTGAAATTGATGGGAGTCACTTCTTCCTGGTGAGCTCTTTCCCATCAGCTTTGCTCTTGTTGGAATACTCACGTGCAGCTGCAGTGTAAGGAGCAGGATAGGAAAGTGGGGAAAAGGCATCCAGTGACTTGTTCCACCACCCTGAGTCCATCACCTTTTATCTGTGTCACATCCTTGTCCTCTTCTACATAACAGCGAGGACTTTGCGGCTGGGATTGCCTCCTGACACACGTCCTCAGTGAGAGGTGAGGCCCCGGTCTCAGAAGCTGTCCAATGGCACAGGTCAAATAATCCAGAGGAAAAAAATGTCAGTTTCCTTCTGAAACAGTATATTTTGGTGTTGATGAAAATATGTCAAAGGAGGCTGCACGCAGAGTCACGCTGAAACCAGGGGAAATATTCAAAGACCAAACATGCAACTTCCTCTCCGGGGCTGCAGAGCTGATGGGGTTTCTTCTCCTTGTACACAGAGAGTTTTTAGAGGGGGGTTCATTGCAGCTGAGCTCTTTTCTTGTTTACTATAGGCTGGATCCACTTCTCCCTTCTCTAAAACAGTACAATTCCAAGGGCTGTTAGTAGGGATGAAACAAGGCTCCAAACTAAAAAGAAAAACAGTTATCATTTGCATTTACTGAGCTGGCTGGCTCTGAAAAAACACATGTATTTTTTATGCCTGAGGCAAATAGAAGATCTTGCTTTAAGAAGGGTTTTGATAGAAAGGTTTTGATAGAAACCTTAAGAGTCCTAGAGCACTGTCCCTGCCGAGTGCTAGATACCTCTGATGGGTATGGAGGAGTGCAGTGTGGTACACAGACGAGGGGGCAGGCGCTTAGAAAGTACAAAACGAAACAAAAGCCTCCTCTCCCGGGGACAAGGAGACGGAGCAGGTAGGGTGACACTGCCCAGAACGCCAGAGACAATACGTGTGTGGACACACAGTAAATCACAGCCCCGTATAAAGTGGTGCAGGCTGCTGTTTCAGGCCCATCATCAGTTCTGGGGAACATGATGGACCGTCAGGGCCACGCTCGTAGGTGGGTATGAACCTAGATGGGCAGGACACCCCTCAGGATCTTTGGGATGGGACCCAAGAATGAGCCAAGAATGGGGAAAAATTCACTTTGTTCCTATGGTTTCTACCCCTTGGCATCAAGGCATGGTTTGTGCAGCCCTCTGGGGCTGGATTGCTACCAACGCCTTATAAACCAGCTTCCATGAGTGCAGAAGGTGGGGTCTGGAAAATCCAATGAGTGTCAGGGCTTTGGGAAAGAAAGAGGAACGAATGGAGAGACAAAAGTGTGCACAAAACCTCCTCCTATTCCATCACAGTGACCCCGCTCTGGGGTCAGAAGGGGTCTGGGGGCCCTCGGTCAGCCCCACGCTGTCTGCACCAAGCAGGGCTGGAGGATGCTCCTTCCTCAGAGGAGTTGTCCTGCTGGTGAACAGGGCCTTCTGTGTGGTCACAGTGTGACCAAGAGATTTCTTTTAGTGGGTAGGGATTATTCTAGTGGCTTTGGCTGCTCAAGTTGCAAGCAACTCGCTCAAGTAGCAATCTGTTTATTTAATCATTTGCCACACAGTATGCATAGCTGTCAGAGGACAAAAATCCTCCTTGCTCTCTCAGCCAAAACTGGGGTTATTTTGCAAATTGTTTTTTTTTTATCTTGCTTCACCTTTGAGCAATTAAGCCCCCCTTGATCTCAGATCCTTTTCTCTCTCACGCTTCCTCAGATGAAATGTGCTGCAGATTTACAGTCGAGTTTGTGCTTGTCTCTCATTTATATTATTTTTGTTTGGAGGCACCAGGTCAAACTCTGTCCTCACTTACTCTCGTGCAACCACAGAGACTTCAGTGTGGCTGCAATCGAGGATGGAATCTGACCCATTGTGTTTGTTTTTAATGGGAATATGCATGACTTAATGTTGCCTTCTCCTTTATTTTAGTCTCCCAGGGCAGTCTGAAGAATCAGATGTTGAATCTCCAGAGATTTCTCCCCAATGAAATATTCTAAATATGTCAGGAAAAATGTTTTGTCAGTTCCAGCGTGTTGATTCACCCCCGCCAGCTGGCTGGGCAGGCTCCACCACCACGAACTGGGAGGTCGGAGCTGGGCGCACACAGGCAGGATGGTGGGGCCATGTGCTGGAGCACGCTGGATGGGTTCCATGCATTGTAGTAGATGATGCATTTGGTCTTCTGAGGGAAGGGGAGGTTGGGCGCCAGCGGTCGCCCAGGACTTTATTTAACCAACTGAAGTATAAAGAAGGTGGAGCTAAGGCTCATCCCTGTGTTTTCACCATCCTTGGCCGGGTTCTGCCCTGCCCTTTCTACCAAAGGCATCTGAGCCGTGGTGCACCTCTGAAGGTGGAGGAGCTGGAGGCTCTGCCTTGCCAACCTCCAAACCCACTCATAGTCACTGAAGGGTTTCACACAGACAAAAAGTATCCTCCATCAACATGAGCACTTCAGAAATTGTCTTTCATGAAGATCTGATATATTGCTTAGCATTCTTAAAAATAAAAAGGATGACTGACCTTTTTACTTGGCTAATCACTAGAACTGAGGATATATTGGCCTTTTTCTTTTGTTAACAGAATTAATCCAGATCCTGCAAATAATCTGCTAAGTTTCCTGGCTTGCATAAAAAATAGTNTCCCAGAGAGAGTGGTCAGTCAGTGGAATCAGCTGCCCAGGGAGGTGGTGGAGTCCCCATCCCTGACTGTGTTTCAGAGTAGATTAGATGTGGTGTTGAGGGATCTGGTGTAGGGGAGAACTTGTAGAGTAGGGCTGATGGTTGGACTTGATGATCCCAAGGGTCTCTGCCAACCTAAATGATTCTGTGATTCTATGATTCTAAGTTGTTATTTCTCTCTGACACACCGAGAGGTTTTCCCTGAAAAGGTGGATTTCCATTTTATGGATTCTGCATATTACAATAGCAAAAGAAAGGTGGCAATGGTGGCCACCAGTGTGGACAGATGGAGAACATCCCCTTTGTTTGGGACAGCTTGGATAGCCACACACTTTTTGAGAAAACACCAGTTTCACCTTCACACGTGGCTGCATGGAAGAGGAGCATCTGGTGCCATGGGAGGCCAATGAGGTATTTAACAAATCAGAAGGAAAATCTATGTCAAACCAACAAAACCAAGAGATGCAGGTTTCCCTTTGAAACCATGAATTAGTGAGCAGAATCCCTCTGCTTTAATGGGATTTTTAGTACTAGAGGGTGCTTTATGAAATAAGGAGGGACTGTTTCACTGAGGCTTAAGTTTTCATAGCACTTCAAGTGCTTAGATCTTGCCTTGGATGGCAGCCCTGAGGACCAAAGCAAGGCGATAGGTACCTCAGTACAAAATGAGCAGGGAAAACAGCTACAGCCACGGAGCAGACCCAGAGAGCAACACACAGAGAGACAAACGATACAAAGCAGAACCAGACTTAGACATCAGAGGTCAACCCACAAAACATCGTGAGGAGTGAACATGCTAAAAAGAGAATTCTCCCAAGGAAAGCAGTGACAAAATGGTTTCTGAGAAAGCTGCAGGGCTCCCTCATATGGGCTCCTCCTGCAATATGTACCCCTTGCTCTGCAGCATTTGGCTCTGGCACACACAGGACACGTAACAAGAAAGCAGTCGTGAGCCACTTTTTGGTTGGAATATGTTTAACCTACGGCAATTTTAATTCAGCTCTAATTTTAATGAAGGCTTGTGTTAGAAATCAAAAGGGTTTGTTATGACTGAAAATAGAGGTAGCAAAAATGAAAGAGCACAGCTGTGTTTTGACCTTACTTTGCTGCCTGACGTTTCCCTCAGCGAGAGATCCACCAAAACCTCTTACAGAGTCAGAATCTACAGGTCCAGCCCGTGGTCAGAGTAGCAGAAAGAGAGGGAGAAGGACAGAGGGTGGATGCAGTCACAAGTGACAGAGGTTTCCTATCACTGACCGACCCCCTTTGCCACAATGTTCTACACCCGGGAAAATAACCCTCAGCCAACAGCAAGGATATTTTGGTGTTTCCTCCTAAATCGCAAACCCTGCCTCGTAGCTCATTAAGGGGAAGAGGTTTGAACAGCACCTCTTCAAGGCCACTGGAATACATGTCGTGTACACGCTCTGAAAACGTGCAGTGCAATATTGGCCCAATTAACTTGGATGGCTCAAAAGCTGCACCACCTTCTCGCTGGAAAACTGGTGGATTTTCCACCGTCCTCAAGCGATCCCGGGCTCAGGGGTACGGTCAGGGCTGTTGCTGTCACCGTGAGCCCCATCAAAGACCCCAGAAGACAGAATACTTCATTTTCCCATGGGAAGCGTTAGTGAGGGAAGGGGGTGCTTTGAAGGGGGCTTGTTGATAAGCGTGATTTGATACTCAAAAGTAAGCACCCCCCAGAAGGGCCCTAATTTCTGCAAGCAAGGCAGATACGTGGCTCGTTCTTAGCAGAAACGAGACAGGCCTTTTCCAGCTCTTCCCTTTCATGTCCATATAATGATTTTTATATGGTTTCAGACATTTCCAGTCTCTCCTAATCTAACAGAAGCTTGCTACATCTTAGCCCATATTTTCAGAATGAGATTTATACCAGTCTAATCCAAGATTTGGCTCCCCAGGTCCGTGCCAAGGCTGGGCACAGACTGTCAGAAGGACTGAGAAGGGCGAGCCAGCCCAGGTCTCAGAGCAGGTCCCAAAGGCAAGTCCTGCCCCTGGTCACTTCTTGCTGGCTGGCCTCTATTCAGGAAAGCTTCAGCCCTCACCACTGAAACAAAACATCCTCGAGGAACTTATGAATAAGTCCATTTGCTTCCTGCCTCAAACACTTCTAAAACATTAACCTGAAGCATAAACGTTTCTGCCTTTCGTTTCCTTGGGGATGACAGGAGAGAGAGACTGAGACTGATTGCAAAAGCTGTAGAGCTTGTCTGAAGTCTTTAGCCTGGCTCTGGTCAGGCCCCAGGTGACCAGCTAATGAAAATAATTCAAACTTTACCAAAACAAGAGCCATTTATAATGTGGAAATTCTAGACAGACAGCTCCACGGAACCCTGGGAACAAACACGGAGATAAATCTTTGGAAGAAAAAGCACCCCTACCTCACCACTCACAAGGTCAATTCTAAATGGCATCACGGGGCACAGCCCCCACATGTGGCAGAAAATTAGTTAGTGTTAGCGCTTTGTTAAATACATCCATACCTGCTCCTCGCTCCTCCAGAGTCGTGAGGTACAAGGAAACACTTGGTTTCCAGAATATTAGAGAGGCTTATGAAACCCCTGCCTCTTAAAGAGCTGGACTTGGGGGTTATTCTTAAGAGCAGTTTCTATAAATGCAAATGAAAGAGGGAGAAATGAGCCGCAGAAAAGAAGTAGAAAAGCCCTGATTTCAAATAAACACACACAGCCATGAAACAAGACACAGAGCAATACGAGGGACGTGCATGAAGGGGAAAATCAGCTGGGGCTCTCCAGTAACAGAACTGGAAGATTTCAGATGTCAAAAACCTCCCAGAAAGAGTAAGAGGAGGATGGGTTGCACGCCATGGCACGAGGGCTGGGTGAGCTTGGAGCTCCTGCCCTCCCAAGCCCCAAGGGACCATCCAAGCTCTAAGACCATCCCCTACCCTGTCCCCCTCTGCCAGGAGGAGCTTCCCAGTGCCAGAGCCTGGCCATGGGGTGGGCTGGGGAACGCCAGGGACTTCCCAGCCAAAAAACCTACAGACATAAGAAAGCAGACATTACCTGTTGCGGTCTTGGGACCACCCCCAGGGTGTGCCTGAAGGTCAAGCAACAGGGAACACTTTGGAACTGGTCCCCAAGCCGTTCTGAGACACCATCCCAGACACCGCACCAAATGATGTGACAGTTCCTCTCCCTAGAAAAGCCCCTCCCTTCCCTCTGCTTAAAAGCTATACCTAAGGCTTGAGAATTTAGGGGGTTCAACTACATGAGAAATGTGAGTTTTGGTAAAGAAAAAGTTCCTAGAGGTGCACACTGTGGAGCTAAATATTCTTCCTTTATATTATCATCACATTTATAAAAAATAAGAAAAGTTACGTGTGTGTGTATATGTGTGTATATATATATCTCCATATATCAATACTTTATTTTACAATACAGTTATCTTCTGAGCACTTGTGAAAAAATCTGCAAAGACACAAATTGCTTTTCTGCTTCTTGTGGGAATATAATAACTGAAAAGTCGGTGTTTTAGCAATTATTGTCTTCTGAGACTTCCTAGATATGTCGTAATAAAACAGGTTGTAAAACATACTATTTACATCAAATCATATCCTGATCCCACTTAGTAAACTAAATAGTTTTATCTCAGCACTTAATCCCAATGAAAAACACAGTTTTCAAAACGTCTGTAAAAATCACTGATGGAAGTCAGATCTCTGCTTTCCTTTCCAGGTGTCCAACACTATTTTGATAGTGCTCGTTTCAGTACATTATTGAAACCGTCATGAATTAGCAAAATGAAATGAAAACAGAAATAAAACTCCTGAGAGTGTCTAGCAGTGTAATTCTGCTGCTTTCTAGCTTCCCTGAGGACGGCTGTCAAGAAGACATCACAAGCACAGGAATTCAGAAAAAAACACTCAAAGGCTTTTTGTGGCTGTGCTTGAGGGAAGAAATGTGTCAAACTAGAAAAAAAGCAACAACTGCTAAACTGGCCCGAAGAGTTTGGAGTCTTTCACTTCTTTCAGTACAAGAGGTCTCATTTCTAAATCACAAGGTAACACATTATAATTTTTTTCTTTACTTCCTACCCATCATCTTGGGCCATATCATTTCAGTGATGAAAATACATGAGAAATGTGAAAAATGAGAAAAAATGATCCACGTTGAATAGCTACCTGCTCGGCGCCAAGTGGGGAGAAGATGGGTGGAACACGTCCCCTCCCACCCGGGTACAACTGCCGGCCCTGTCTCAGTGGGTGACCACACAGCTTCCCTGAAAAGACGTGTCCCTAATCCTCATGGTGTGAGTGGAGCAGAGTGAGGGAAAACACCCTCTTACTGCGCCTACAAGCATTTCAGCCTTATCCAAACCACATCCCCAGGAAACTGGGGAGAGGCCAGTCTCCAGCCCTTCCTCAGCCAGCCCTGGCAGTTGCCTCCAGGGAATCCCATTAGGACCTTTATCAGGTCCCTTTGAGGACCAGATTGTCAGGTTTGCTGTGATGGGCTGAAGTTACCTGAAAAACAGTTACTTTCCAAAGGACCCTGCTGCAGAATTAAATCAGCAGAACCCAGAGTGGGTCTTCCAGTAACCCAGATACCTGGTAACTACCTGGGCAATTGTACAAGCAACTAACATTCCCGAAACCATTCCTGGTATCCAACTGACAAGGTCACACAATAGCAAGAAGAGGAAAAACTCCTGTCTGTTTATCTGCTCTATTTACATCTCGTTTTTTTTTTTTCCCTAATAAATCCTTTGAAAAAGCAGAAGTGTTTGCAGGGAAACTTTTATGGACAAGCTAAAGGGTAACAACTATTTTTTAAATGACTTGTGAATAATTTCCAGAAAACTAGCCCTGCCTTTCACAGAGGAGTTGTTGAAGGACGAAGGGGGGCGGACAGATAGGAACTGCACAGAACACTCGATTCGTCACGACTGAGTCACTCAGCTGCAGCTTGAAGTGAAAATCAAAGCACAGAAAGATATATTCAAGTAACATTTGCTGCTTGGCTTCATGTCAGAGGAACGAGCACGCTGCAGATGAGGAAAGCTGGAAGTTCCCATGCACTGGGATTTTCAAGGAATGGGAGCCTGGGCATTTTTGTATAGGTGGAGCTAAGTGGTTCCATGGGTTAAGTTCTGGCATTCAACCTAAATGCCCTCATGTTTGTATTTTACAGCTGGCTTGTGGACGCTGCTTGAGGAATTGTCCCCACCCAGCCAAAGTGGGATGGAGTCTCCGGACCTTCCCCTCCTCTGCTCTGCTCTGCTCCCCCCAGGCAGGGAAGTGCCATTTCAAAGCCATGAGCAAACACCTCCTGCCCTTGGAAGGGATGCTGACTTCTGGAGAAGCGTGGGCTGAAATGTTGCATGACTGGAGGCATTTTCATTAAAAAAACGAGTTACTGGTACCTGAGTTGGAGCAGCAAATACAGACTGGCTGGGAAATAAAGCCCTCACTCTTCTTTGTAAAATCTCTTTTCCGAGGGTGGGGTTTTTTTGAGTTTAGCTGTTATAGCAAAGGGTCATCATTCTAATGAACTGTGTGTGACTCAGAGTCTGCATTAATCACCTCCGAGGACAGCAGCGGCCCTGCGTGGCGTGGGGTGTGTGTCTCAGCCGTCCCTCCTCCATGTGCCGGGGCAGTCGCCAGCCTTGTTTATCTTCTCCACAGTGCAATCACTTCCCAGATCTCTGACAGTGATGTTGTTCAGACCCAGATGACCCAGTGTCATCAGCCAGGTGTTTATATACACTGCCTTGAGTACGGAATTTAGCACAGCCTTTAATTGAGCAACTCCTCAAGAGAAAGTTAATAAGCAAAGGCTGAAAGGCCGAGGGAGATGGTACTCTTTAGCCTGGAGAAGAGGAGGCTGAGAGAAGACCTTGTTAATGCTCACAAGTATCTGAAGGGTGGGTTGAAGGAGGATGGAGCTGGGCAACGGGCACAAGCTGGAACATGAGGAGTTCCATTCGAATATGATAAAAAACTTCCTTGGGGTGAGGGTGTCAGAGCCCTGGCAGAGGCTGCCCAGGGAGGGTGTGGAGTCCCCTTCTCTGGAGACCTTCCAGCCCCTCCTGGATGCAGCCCTGAGTGATGTGCTCTGGGCAGCCCTGCTTTAGCGGGATCCAGTTTACATTGGATATTAGGAAGAACTACTTTACTGGGAGGGTGGTCAGGCACTGGAACAGCCTGCCCAGAGAGGTTGTGGAGTCACCATCCCTGGAAGTATTTAAGACATATGCAGATGTGGCACTTCAGGGCATGATCTAGTGTCCAAGACTGTTGGGTGTGGTNTTGTCGATGCTCCCTCAAGCTCTGTGAGGAACAATTCACCCACCCTGGTTGCTCCAGCAAACAGAATACTTCCCCAGCTGAGCCACATTACAATACTTTGGGTTAATATGTCTAATCCCATAGTTGCTTTTGAATTGGGATGGGGAGTCTGTCCTCATCAGCACTGCCAGCAGAGTACCATCCCACGTGTCCTGTGGGC
>VZTM01039848.1:0-10000 GCA_013400555.1 Jacana jacana
CTCTCCTCTCCTCCCCAATTTTTTTTCACTTTCTTATATGCACTATTACACAGAATACATGATAACTTGTTGTTATGACCTTTCCTGGTGTAAAATTCAGAAGGAATCCATAGGCTACCCTAAAACCATTAGTGCAGTCTGTGATCTGGAGTAGCTGGAATACTGAGCGTGTGGGTTGTATGTGGGTACACATGCATGTGTGTGTGTACGCACACGTTGTGAGTAGTAACTACATGTCAAGTTCCATGTTGCTTTTGAGTCAGGGCAGATTGAGAATTTTTCAAGAGGATCCACTCCATCATAGCTGAGTGGTAGACCTAGTCAACATCTTTCAGGCAAATGCTATTTTTAAAAAGGGATATATTTTCATTAACCCCTCTGTGAAAAGTCCTGTAAAATGTCTGTGGATCTATCATTAATGTTGATTAAAAGTATGGGGATGTGAATAATTATACTTGATGGTTTGAAGAAATGTTCCAAAAGGTAAGTGGAAGTTTTCAACTTTTTTCCAGGATTATTTCAAGGATTTTTTCAAGGATTATTATTTTAGATTTTTTTTTTCTTCCATCTCTCTTGAGTACCTGTTGTCTGAACTGTCACTGACTGATCAGAAGATCCAAAAGCCATAGCAGAAAAGTGCAGGTACAACCTGGCAGGTGCTCGACTGTGAACTTTTCCCATTACTTTAATGCAAAATCCAGTTTGATGAATCCTGCGTAAATAATGTCTTCACAACCCATCCAAGTGCTCACGATTCAAGAGGAGAGAAACCACTCCACCCCTTTGCCGTACCCAGTACATGTTGCAGGATCTGTTTTGTTCAACCTTGGGGCTGAGTAGTGACAACCTTCCTCTGGGTTGCTGAAGGAATCATATCCTGCCAGCAGAAGTTATCATGTGAGTTATCTCACAGATACTCAGAGTACTCAGTAACTTGGCTCCCGGAAAATAAGCACCAAGTGGCTCAGCAACCAGAAAGCAGAGTAATAATGGAAGTATCACAATATTTAAAAACCAAAAACAATGAATAAAAAACAATTTTGTTTTAATTTTTTTTTTTTCATTCTGAAAATAAAATAATCAAATTTTAATGATTTTTTTTTTCTAGATATTGCTCTCTGTGCTAAAGCTTAATATAACAAAGAACTTAGGCATATGCCTAACTTTAATAATATGGGAAGTTTTACTAACTACAACATTCAAAGTGAACACATGATAGCAGAAGGCATAACGTTTCCTACTGAACAGAGCAAGGATAAATCTAATTTTGGCATAAAGAAAGAAATCATTTTATAGCAACAGCAAAAAAAGAGCTGCAGAACTTGAAACTGCACATTGGTCTGAGACGCTATTTAATGTAGCTACTCTAAGAAGCAAGAATATGCTAAACCAGTGCAAAAAGTAAAAAAAATGGTGAAAGAAGAAGAAAAAAATCTTTAGGAAATTGTTTTCCTTTCTGAGAATGAGTGATTAAAATATTTGTCTAAATAATTGATGTGCCTTTGATGTGGCAACGTTTTGCTCTTATGTCTCAAATTCTTACTGCACAGGAGTGTCTGAAGGATATATCAGTTAACATTTGTAAAAAGCTTTGCAGATAAAAGCTCATTGTAAGTTTGAACACTACACTTCCAGCTGAGGAAATGCACCTTCCTTCCTCCATTGTTCTTCATTTTGATTCCTTATTTTCCTTTTTCCTTTCTCTTTTCTCTCATATTAATGTTAAAAAAGAGGTCGGTGGATGATTTCTGTCTTATGGTGGACTCGGATTTTATTTTTCTTTTTTGTATAATCATCAAATATATATTTGCTTTTGCAGATAGATTGTGTTTTAACACGGTACTGAAGTGTTTCGTATCACAGTGACAATTATATTCCAGATGGATAAATACTTAAAACCACAAGTGCACATGGAATACCTTTCTTGTTTGAAAGAGTACCAAGAGAAAACAATTCATACTAAGAAATGGGGCTATTTTACCTCCAGTGTTTGTGACTGGAGTTCTAAGGCTGTCCTGCTTTTAAGCGTGACAATTTCATTTCTACATGTCAATGACTTTAGTCTATGCTGAGGAGAGAAAGAAAAAAGAAACAAAACAAACCCCAGCAAAATGCCCTGATTATCTAACAAGAGAAAATTCCAACTAATCAGCTCGATCTCAAGACAGAAAAAAGGCACACAGGCAATCACAGCATTGTACTGGAAGTGCAAGCTTTTTTTTAATTATTATTATTATTATTAAATAACAAACAAAATAGCAAAACATTTTTTTTTCTCCATCATAAAAAAACCTGACTTTGATCCCCAGTACAGCCATTGAGTGGAAAATTGAACCACACTATAATTGCTTTCCCTGTGACCGATAAAGTGGTGTAACAAATTTTGTGTTTGAATGATAAAATCAGCAATTGGCCCCTAGCAATTCCTTCTGCCATTCCTCCAAGGACACCAGCGTCCCATCAGGCTCCAGGGCTAGAGCAAAGGCTGAAGAACTGTAAATCTACTCCAAGTTGTTGTTGGATACTCGCTTTCCCTGATGCCTTTTTTTTTTTTTTTTTAAATAGAAAGCGATGTGAAAAGCATTTATCTGTTTATTTTCTTGCTTTTTAAATTGTTAGGGTAAGTACTTCTAGGATCAACCAAAAAAACCAGCCAAAATGAAAGAATTAGGTGGAAGCTTATTGTAGCTACACAAACTAAAACTATCCCAAATAAAATATATTTCACTCCAGAGTAAAATCTTGTTAGAAGGAGAAAATTGCTTTCCTCATAAGCACAGATAAGTCCCAGAGCTTGTAGATGCAGAAAACACCTCAGAAGCATTTCCTCCCAGGAAAGGGAGGAAGGTTATGTTTTAAGCTCATTTTGATGAGGTTTTAAGGTAAGAAGTAAATCTTTATCTCATAACCACTGAAATAGCAATTAAAGGAGTTTGTAAGAAATGGAAAATTTAGGCGCAAAGAAACAATCATATTTATCTCCATTTATTTGAAACTCTAATTAAAGAGAAAAGAGTGTGAACTGAGTTTTAGGCAAATTTACACCTTTAAGCTGATTATGTATTTAGGAACCTCACGCTAGTTCGCTATTTTAAAAGTTACTCCTCTTTGTTAACTTTTCTTACCCAGTAAATAGAATTTTCAGCCCAAATCTCCAACAGTGTTTTTAGCTTCTCTCCCAGAAGTTCCCACGAGTTGTACCCCAGGTGATACCTAACGGGGTCATACCTTACTGCCTTTGCAGATTTGGGTTTCTTGGAACTTATGCATTTCACTTTTGCAAGGCACAATTAACCCTGCTTTATGATTGTCTACCCTATTACAACTACCTGAGTAGATGGGAAAGAATAAATTATTTCCTCTTTTTTTTTCTGTCAGCGTTTTTTAGTTTTCTCTCTATTGCTATTTTTATACCTTCTGCTTTTCCCACCCATAAGGAAAGTGCCAGGTTGCTACCTCCATGTGAACTAAAGGCGTAGAGGTGGGTGCTCAGCTGGTAAAAAACTGTCATTGTTTCTTGTTTCCTTGGTGACAACGTAGATGCACTATCCTTTTCCACATTGGCCTCTGTTTGGATCATACACTAAATTATCTGGTGTTCCCTACTGTTAGGATAAAATAATGATCAGGAACCCACCTTAAGATTTAATGCCTGATGCCTTCATTTCAAAATAAATGAAATAATGCAGACAATTGACTAACGCTGTGTCCTGCTGTCTTTATTTCCCTCACTGTCAGTTCACTGATACGGTTTACAAAGTAATACTAATAATTTTACTGGCAGAACTGGTGGTAAGCAGAAGAGTAGATGGCCATATGAGGAAGATGGGAACAAGCAGGCAGGTTCAGGACCTCAGGCTGGATTGCTGTGAAAAGCAAAAAAAAATAATGCACAAGAAAACATATGATAAACTGTACCTTTAATCCAGCCATAAATATTATTAATGAATTAAAATTTAAATTCTGTGACTATATCTGTAATAGCCAATTAAATAGTTCCATGGGCATGGAGACTAAATATTTTAATCGTCCCGGTATCGGCTGTCTGGCATTGACCTGAATGGTGTCCTGCCACAGGAGGGGACTTGTCATGGTCTGGAGACCATTCCCATTGGCTAATCTGTATGTAGACACACAGCTTAGGAGGTCCAGACAGTTTAATAGTATGGATATGGACCATCCCTGCTCTGGTGCTAAATGGGTCTGGCACTATTTATTAATGCAGAACTAATGGTTCTCCACATTTATTAACACAGAAATAATTGTGACTCCACATTGCCTGCACAGGCAAAGTTTGAGAGGGAACCTCCTTTCTAGCTAAAGCAAAACGTCTATGACCTGTGAAGACTGGCTCCCATGTGGCTGTACTGGTTTAAGACTATATTTGGCTTGTCATTAAAGCAGACCTGTGAAACAGCCAACTTAAAAGCAAGAACACAAACAAAACAAACAAAAGAAACAAAACAAAAATAAAATTTAAAGATCTTTGGGGAAAGCATTATTTAAAACCAGATTATTTCACTGATCCAGAGGGTTCGATATCAACTGTCCAAACAGCTGATTCGACACAGTTAAAAAGATACTAATCTTCAGACAAAGGAGAGACTGCAGTGAATGTCTATCAATGGGATCTGGGAGTGGAAATGTCTGAAACTGGCTCTGGTGGGGTGGGATTTGCAATGTGGAGCTGTGAGTGCAGGCGTGTGCAGTCAAGTCCCTGCTCCCTGCTATGCCCTCCCTTCAGACATGCATGGCTACTGGGATGTGGTGCAGCAATATGTCGTTGTTGGATGCCCTGCCATCCTCCCTGGTGCTCAATTATGGCTGACCAGGCAGCATTAACAGGTACATATGGACTCATTTTACATGCCTTCTCCCATGTCTTTCTTCCCATATATGAGACGAGACATTTGCCTGCCCACCCACGTGTTGGCCACTTCTTACACATTATCTGACAAGGAAGAGGTCAGAAAACAGGACTTTTATCACCTTGTAGGATCCTTTGAAGCATACATCTTTCTAGGTGACACTCCAGCCCATCATTATAGTCTCCCTCTGACTCTAGGAGCCAGTTCTATGGTAGGAAGCAGCTCCTGTGGTCCACTGGGAGCCAGTTCTATGGTAGGAAGCAGCTCCTGTGGTCCACTGGGCATTGCAGCAAACGGAAGAACCATGAAGCAGGGGGAGCTTTCTGGCACCATAGTTATAAATAGTTCACACAGTTGAGATTTTGCACAAACTACAAGGAGCCATGAAGCAGAAGCTGTGCTTTCCATGTGGCAAGTCCACCCTTGCCTGTTTATAAGGGGACATATTAAATTCTTTGCCTGACTAAGTTTCAGTGATCACGGAAGCAATGGGCTGCAGACAAAACTTACTGTGCTTTGTTGCTGTTTTTCACTTTCTGTGCTAAACTGCTGCAACTTGTTATGGTGCTACCACTAGCAACACTGGCCACTAGCAACACCCAGAAGAAAGGTGAAACCCAAATGTACTTTGTTTTTTAATAAAAAAACAGAAGGGTGTCTTGGGCAAAGTTATCTGCAATGGATGTCCGCAATGTCTAAAAAGCTTCCCTAGACACTTTCCAAACTGACCTGTGATTTCAGAAAGTCAGTAATTTTACCAATTAAAAACAAATATCTGAAAATTAAAGAAGGTATGATGAATATAATTTTCCAGTTATAAATAGTGCCACCTTTTTTTGTCTTTGTCTAATATTTTTTGTGAAATCAATAGTACAACCAGCTATCACTGTGTACTGGTATGCTAGAAACCAATGCAAATATTCTAAATCTGATCAAATATGTTGCCCTATAGAAGTCTCTGAACAGTGAAATGTAAGGTTGTTTGAGACCAGCCTAGCTGGTTATCCTCGTGCTAGAAGCACGGCCCGTGGAGAACTATATCCCTCATGCAAGGCTCTCTTGTGAACTTTGGAAATCACCAGCTAAATGTAATGTCCCAGGCTGATATAGAGCCTCCTGCTGCTTCTTTGTGTGGTGGGATAGAGAGAGTCCATCTTTAAGGGTGACACTGGCACTGGCTCGCTTTCTTTTTAGGCAAAATGGGTGTGATCTGTGGGAGCTCATCTGCCCTCTCCCACCGCCTGATTCAATTCCTGGCTGGTTTGGGCAGTCCTGATTTGAACTATTGCAAGCACAATTAGATGAAATCAGAAAACACTGCAGGTGTTAACTTTGCAGAGCAGGCTTGTACAAAAAACACATTGGAGGATTTTATGTATTGATTAAGTGGAGTAATATTAATATATCTTTTGCCTCCAGTCAGTTTCCCTCTCTTCAGAACATCCCCAGTTGGGAACCAAGATATTTTGCCTTATTCCAGCTGAATACTAATGCCATAAACTTTGTTGTGACTGTTTGACCTGCGCCTCTTCTTTCTCCTGTATTTTATTTTATACTATTTATTTTGTTTTATCTGGATCTCCAGAGATGATAATTTCACTATTTTTTTTCCATTCTTCCTCTCACGTGTCCTCCCATCCCACCACTGACGCAGCGCCTGATGGTAGGCAGCTCTGTCTCCCTTGACCTCGTCAACATCAGAAAGCATTTTCAAATCTCAGTCATCTCTGACAGCCTTTGAGCAGAGAAATGAGACAGTCTCCCTGACACAAAGGCTTCTGGCCTGGGGTAAAAAAACTCCTTTTGAAACAACAACAACAACAAAAAAGAATCCCTCCGAACACTCCCCACACCACACCGCTTTTCATTCATCTTGCTATGCAGCTCCTCTATACTCTATTAGTTTTCAGAGATTACAGTCTTTATGTTTATTGTTGGCCAACCACCATACCTAAGATACTTTGCTGTTCTGCTCTGCAGTTTTGCAAGAAAGAAAGGCAATAGTTTATATACAGCGACTGTAATGCCTAAGCCTGTGTAGATAATTGGCCCTAAGCTTGATTTCAAATGTTGTTTCTGCATACGGAGGCTGATAAAGGCATATCCTGAAGGAACGTGGGAGATTCTTTTAGAGTATAACAAGCAGATTTCTGTTGAATGGAGAAACTGAGGCACCGGCAGGGTTGTATGAACTGCTCAAATCTCCTCTTTCCTGCCTACTATCTATGATTTGCAAGATCACACAGAGTACAAGCCTCTTGTATTAGCTCTCTGGCACCTTAGGACGACATCTACAGTTAGGTTAATGTCCTACTTTCCAGTTCCCATTTACTCTAATGGAGAGCTCCTTCCTGGATGCACAATTCAACACTTAGCATTCCAAAATATACCCTTATGAATTTCATTGTCATTGATGCCTGGCTTCATAGAGATGGAAATTATGGGCACACCAGTAGGGCGGGGAAGGCAAGTGAATGTATTAAGTCCCGGCAATTCTGGCTGAGATGGGACAGCTCAGTTGTTGATTCCCACAGCCCCCAACCTCCTGCAGTAACATGTAACTATTGTTCCATTGTTTTTATCAAAACAGACACGTTTGCTGGGGTTTTGCATCTTGCCACATTGAAGGGGCAGATGCTTTTGCTCGTAATGTGCAGGAATTCTCTTCTATTCTTCTTGACAGTGGTCGGCTGAAGATTTGTGCTCAAAAGGATTGTTTCTCAGCCCTTCTGCTGAGCTGCCTCCACCACACAAATCCACCCTGGCTTTGTGTTTGAAGAGTTTAGGCAGTCATCAACTTCCAAAAGCAGCCCAAATTGAAGGGGGGATCTGAATATCTCACAGTAAGAGCATAGCCCCTTGATGTTCTTTCTGCTGCAGCAATTGTTTATGACAAGAGCATCGAGGGAAAACACCGTGATCCTGATTCCTTATGTTTTCATCGTTTTGGACTCAGATCTGTTCTGATAAGACCAACAGCAGCATTTGACTCCATTCTTAATCCAGTCAGACTGCTGGGGAGCAAAAACCCAGGGGCTTCAAGTGCAGCAAGAGCACTTATGGCATGGTGTAACACTCTTGGGAGCTGAGCTGGTACAGCACGTTCAAGCTCGCTGCAAGGTCTGACTTTAATCCTCAGCTGTGACTTGATATTTCTTTCTCATTAAAAGCTGCAGGGCTACCAAAGTTGGGTGAATCATTGCAGCCAAATGTCCAGAAAGACTCTGCCTCCTAAAGAATGTGCACATCTTTATTGAAAAAGAAGGAAACCTTGCTGAGGGAAGAAACAGAAAGTCCCATTCAAAATGAACTGGGAAGTTCGCGCCACTGATGGGACCAATCAGACCTCTCTTGTCAATATTTCTGGTTTTCACCACGGGGTTATAAATAATAATTATTCTAAAGTCTCTCATGGGTTTTCTTTTGTATTTTTCTTCTCCCCATCCCCCATTTATCATACGGCAAGACTATCAGTACGGATGGATCTTGTATTGCTAATGGTGAGCTTGGATTTTGTTTGGCAGATCTGGATCAATCTGAATTTCTGGCACTGTTTTCATGGAACGTTAAGTACCAAGATTGCTAGATAAGTGCTTGTAAAATAGAAATGAAATAAATAAATACAAGTATAGCTGCAATAGCCTGATTTGCATCTTTTCAAGACTTCATCTGATAAAGGAATAAAAACTCAGTTTAAAGTCAAACGCTAGGGGATTTTTTTCTTCTCTGAAAAAGAAAACTTGTATAAAGGAGGGAGTCAGAATTTAATAAATTCTGAAAGTCTGAAAGGAACATTTTTTTGTTACTCCTGGCTTTTGTTAACCAGCAAAAGTATATTTTTTTAATACAAAATATGATTTATTTTACCAAGCAATGCTTCAAGAGAAAGAAAAGATCTTCTAACAGCTCCAAAGATCTAGTTTAAAAACAAGCTTTAGAGCATACAAACCTGTCTTTACATTTTTTCTTGATATCTTTCCTCTATTATTGGGAGCAAAGAGAATTCCAGTGGCCAAACAGCCAGAAGTTGCTTGTCAGGTATTTACAACTTCACATTTTCATCATTCCTTGATGAGAAGATTGTTTGCTTGCTAATTTTTTAGTTTCTCTCTTTTTACTCCTTCAAAGAAAATCTAAGAAGTGTGTTTTGGGACAACTTTCAGCAGGAATTCAACGTCTTTATTTTCATGGCTTTTCCAAGGATAGTTCCTAAAGAGAAGAACTTACATATTTTCCTGTAGCTTCAAATTAGGAAGGTAGACACAGTCGTTCTTCAGCTTGAATACATGAATAATTTCATTGGACTAAGCTTAATGATGTTCTCGGGGATTTTATAAGATGGTATCCAATATGGAAGTCTTACAGTCCAGACAACCACAGATTATAAAAAAAAAACAACTTATCTATCTGATGGCATATCAAAAAAAAATGCTTTCTTACCTGGAGTTGCCATAGGCAAGTCTATATTTTTGATCTGAAAAGATCTAAGAAAGGGTTACTTCTCCTCTCTATTCCTCCTGCTTAGGTGGCTCTTGATCAACTGGTGTAATTGTTAGAATTTTGGGTTGTTTTGCTTTGTTTTGTTTTGGGTTTCTTTTTTTGTGTGTGTGTGTGTGTGTGCTGTTTTTATTTAGACACTTAACTACCTTAGCAGGAGTCACTTACATGCAAGGTTATTTACCTAAGCCACAGATGACAGTAAATAGTTATTAGCTGGAGTTGCTTTCCTCTTTCCTTCATGTTTCTACTTACTGAAGGCTTTTTACTCTGGGGGGAAAGAAAAAAGGCAAACACATGGTCCTTTTCTAGCAGTCCAGGCAAAGAAGCCAATGCAGAACAACAACTAGGGTATGATTTATTGATCAAACTTCATTCTCTGAGCAGTATTTAGCATCCATGCACTAATAAAAAGAAACAGGCAGCTCTGCCTGCCTCACGTCCTGGAGCTTGCTGTTAATTCTTCTGAATACATTACCTGAATCAAACGCATAAGGCTGCTCTCGGCTTTGTCCTGTTTTGAGCCCCAAGGTATGATTTCCATGGACCAGCACTGAAAAATACCTAAATATTTCTCCCTGCTGCCATCTCTCCAGCCACTCCCAGCAGTTGAATCACAGTGTCTTGACTGTATT
>VZTM01039848.1:15000-20300 GCA_013400555.1 Jacana jacana
TATGTCACAGACAACATTCATAGGGCTCAGCTCTTTTCCCTCCCAAATGATGGCTGTCTTCATCCCAGTTCTTTCAAAGGCCTTTCCTGGATAATGCCTGAGCACCCAGGTGCAGTCCAAAACTGTGCCATCCAAAGAATTGGGTTGGGTTATTGCTATGCTAAGGAATTGGTATATTTACTATTGTAACCTCAGCGAGTGGTCTGCAGCCCAGATGCAGTGAAAATGGAAGGAGGTATTTTAAAGTTCTCCAGACCCTGAAAAGCTCTTCAAATGCTCAAGAGTTGAATAGAAAAGCAAACAAACGAACCGATTAGGAATACAAGAAAATGCAGCAATGAATACCACTGGTAAATTTTTCAATACCTGTAATAAAATGATTGAGCAGGAGCCTGCCATTCAGCAGGCAGAGCTTCTCCAGCTGGTATAAAGAGTCAGAAATCACGTCTGTTTGCTATCCATAGAGAGTTTCACAAGGATATTCAGCCCCAAACATTGGAAGCGATAACTAGGGTAAAATAAAATATTGGTATCTGGGAGCTTTTGGTTGAGCTGCTCTCTTGGAACAGATCTGATCCAGTGAAATTTCATAGCGTTATAAACTCCTCTCCATTGCTGAGAAGGCAAATGTTTATACCTTTTCATCTGGTATAAATCTTGATGAGCACCATGGAAATCAATGGAGATAATCCTGATTTAGGCCAATTGCTGAAAGCAGAAGGTGGCCCCATCTGTAGATACTAAAAGTAGCTTTGATTTTTTCCTCATGGCCAATGATGTCCAGCATCCCCTAGGGATTCTTAATCACAATGGCAGTGTGTTACCTTACAACTAATCAGTTCCCCATGAATCCTGGAAACATATTAATTTGACTCATCTTTCAAGCACCATGAGGCCAGAATAATGTCTTACACTATTATGAAGGAAGTGAACAAGTAGAGCAGCAGTGAATGAACAGTTAGTGAGCAGAAGGAATGGAAATGTGCAAAGACAAGTTGACAAAAAGAATAACGATACCTTTGTGCATGGGTTACTGATTGTATCAGGAGCTCTATGAAAATTACAAAAAAAACCCTTTAACTATCATTCATTCAAATTCCAAACAATTGATGAGTTAAATACATTAAAAAAACCCAAAGGTTCAAGAAATCGTTTTGAGTTTCATGAAGTGAAATTTGGGGGGAGCGATGAGTTTTGTGTTAGAAATTCTCAGGCAGGCAAGTAGGTTCCACAGATGAACAAGACTACCCACAATTTACTATCTTTTTTGTTTACATGAGTAGTTTCCAATTTAGAAGTTTAATATCAAGTCTGAAATCCAAACACTGAAAGATAAGCAGAACAGGTTTGCTGCCTAAATTTTGGAGTCATTGGGAAGTATGAGACCTTTTTGAAAAATCTAGAATGATACCACAAGTATTTGTAATTTCAACACGGACACGGGCACACAAGAACTGTTGACAAATGGATCTTACTGTCTCTGTGCAGCTGTGTGCCAGCATTTAACCGCATTCCCTCTTTTTAATACATTTTAGCTGACATTTTCTGAAATAATGAGTTAATTGCAGGACTCATTTCACCTGCAGCTGGCATCCTAAAGGTAAAATGTCTCATCTAAGCTGCTCTCAGGCTCCGCTTATTTGTGAAAGCACATCTACAGACTGATTTCTCCCATCATAAGAGAGATAAGTTTTCTGACAGCTGAGCTGGTAAAAAAAAGACCCACCAGGTAATGTACTTCTAGATGGTAATCATTAGGTGACATCACTTCCATTTATATCTTTAGCATCACGGAGTACTGATCTCACCAAGGGTTTGTAAATGTGGTTTCAATCTAATGATAATATTAACAATAATAATAAATTATAAGAGTAATATCAGTAATTTATTTCCCAGCATAAAAGATTTTTTGCCTTTTATTTTAAAAAAATAATTAAATAAGATAAATATATTCTAAATAATTAAATGGTTTATGATATGAAAAAAAAGTTTGTAAATTCCTTGTGTAATTCATAAGAAATAATCCAGACAGTTATAAAAATATCCTGTTTCATAGCTAGTTCTTTGCTAGATTGTGTTGACATCAAACTTATAATTTTCCCTCTAGTAAAGCTGATTCAAACTGTAACAAAGATATGTAAGGCCAAACCACCAGCTGAGGCAAAGTGGCTTGATTGTTTAAAGCGAAGGAGCTAACTTGATTTGCACCACCTAAGGTTTATGCTCTTGTGATACAGTGTTGTTTGATTCTTCTATTCTATGGTTCATAGGAAAAATCAAGCAATGTCAAAATGATTAACTGTAAATGGTCTTGCGTTTGATCATCTTTGTGCTTCAATTATAATTACAGAGTCAAGCCTAACAATAGTCTCTCTATAATTTCTTTATTGGCATGCAAAGTTTGCACAGTAAATATTTCTTCTCATCACATTTTTTTTCCCTTTTCCAACCAGCTCTCAAAGCAACCATTCCAAACTAAATAGCAATTGAACTGGACTGTTATTATTCTGTACATACTAATTCTGCTCCCAGCTATGTTTTTTTAAAGCATGAAATTCACAGATTACAAAGCCTAGTGGATCATGTGAACTCATCTTTGAAATAAGTCCGAACCATAGATTTCAAAGCCGAAACTGACTTGAAACTGCACTTCCTCATCAAAGATAAATGTTTAGGGCTAGTGTTCTTGTTTGATCCAAGAGATAAGTCCTGGGTCTCAGTCTTCTGGAGTGAAATCTTGATTTCATTCAAGCCAGTAGCAAAATTCCTATTGTTTGTTAACGAGGTCAGGACTTCAGCACCAGATTTCAGTTCCCTGAAGTTCAGGTGCAGAGGGAGTTCTGAATCCACCACTCTAATTCTGATGCCGTGTTTGTCGAAAGGAAAGAATAAAGTGAGCTCATAAAAAACAGGCTTCAAAGCAGGGCTGATACAACCTTTGGTGCCAATTTATATGGCTGAAATTTGCAGTTACTGGAAGGAGCCCTGTTGAATGCAAAGGCCTTTTGGTTAGATCCCATGACCATAGATCTACAAATCACACAAGAAAATTAATCACACATAACACATCTAATCGAATAATTGCAAATATCTGCTTGCAGCTTTCGTTTAATAAGAATTGTGCCAGCAGAGTTTCCTGTATGTATCAGTGACATCTTTTTTTCCCATTGAAGAGACACACCTCCACAGAGAAGTCCAAATCTGCCAGTTATTTTGAAATCAGCCGCAGAACATGGGTTTGTATCATTCTCTCCCCTGAGAGTCTAAAATACTCAACCAAACCTATGGTTCTCAAGAGTATGACCATTTGTTAAAAAAAAAAGGCAGAGGGAGGTGTGGGATTCCCCCACAGCCCCTGAAGTTTTCAAAAGATCCTGGTGTGACAGCAGACTGATGGTATTTAATGGAACGCTTGGAACACATTGGTGAATACATCAAGCAAACACGAAACTGTAGCCTAAACAAGGACTTTTAAAAGATGCTAATCCATTTTATCTCACAACCTGAAAGAAGTAATGACTCAAAAAAAAAAAAAAAGGAAAGAAAACAATAGCATCTTTAATAAGTGGAGAGATTTATTCTTTTTGTTATAGAGGTTGCTGATTTTATTATTGTCATTGTCATTCTTGTGACTACTCTTATTCTATACACACAATGCTGTAATGTTACCAACCTATTAGGGCTCAGGTCAATAAAGTGAATGCAGGTATTTCATATGCTCTGCGTAGACACAAGAAAAAGCATAGAATCATAAAAACTCAGTAGCTATCCCCTTCTTGTGAGTGTTTTGTGATGTATTGGTGGATATTTTCTCATAGGTGAGCATCAACATATTCACAAAATTTCTCATCCTAGGTATAGAAACGACATATATTTTAGCAACAAAAAAAAATAAACTTATGCTACTTTAAATTATTTTTCTGAGATTTCAAAATTTTGGAGAATATTTTTACCCTGCACTTACTAGAAACACCTCTTTTCCTCTTTTTAATTTTTTAAAAATCCATCTATACTATCACATGGAAGCTCTTGGGAACTGCTCTTGGTTATCCTGTTTAAAGTCAACAGAAGGAAATGGTACTTCCACGTGTTGGATAATATTTTGAGGGCATAAAAAATGGCTTTCCTGATCACCAACTTTAATCAATCGTGTTTTGGTGATGCTAAAAAATTATACAATAAAATTTCCAATTGTACTAAGCCAAAAGGGGAAAAACAAATGGATACAAATGCTGAACAAAGTACACAAAGTATGGTGTGACAGATGTGGAATTACCTGTCACAGTCTGTAAATAATACACGTTTTTAATATTCATCTGAATGCTATGAAGCACTGTTCCAAATAAGTCATGGAAGAGTCACAGTTTCAGTCTTATTCTGCATTAGTGTTTGATTCTTTGGGGGTCTCTTCAAATATCAGTTGTTACATCACTCAGATGAAGGCAACTATACTTGGAGGAGAAAAAGAAGTAAAGTGGAAGTGTAGCTTTCAAATACATGACATTCAAATTGGTGGACACAACACACATCTAGTTTCATGTATTAAAGCAATTGTCTTCAATAAAATGGGAAGTCTAGTCTGATGCTCCAAGGAAAACCATGTTAGCAACTTCAGCCATGAACGATTGTGTTGATTCCCCAGTAAAATCAGAATGAAAATTATACTTAAAGAGAAATGGGGTACTGCTTGGTGCGTGTCATTTCTTTCCCTTTTCATCCATCTAACCTGGATAATACAAAATGACAAGCGACAGCTTCATCATGGCTCAACTTCACCAGCAAAGAAGTGTACAATTATAGTAGTCTAGCTGCCTAATATTCTTCTGTAGTCAATGAAAAGGAATAGCTAAGCCATGCTGTTCTTTTAGTTATTTCTCACACAAAAGTGTGCAGTTGAAAAGGGATTTGGGAACAGTGACACTTTTGATAGTTATTTCCACTAAGAATTCTCCTTTCATTTTGTCTTGGGGACACAGAGTTCCCACAGACACTGAAACAACAGTTAAGGCCAGGAAAAGATATTAAACTACTGCAGACTGGACAGGATCATAGGTCATCCTCTAGTAAGCTAGTTATAAAATATCACTTTCTATATCAAAGAAATCTCCAGTGAACAAAATGAAGCTGCACAAGGTACTGGTTGGATCTGGAGACCTGTGGGTCCCGAGTGAAATTGCTTCTTCGGTTACTCATCTGAAGAGTGGACTTAATTTAGGAAGAGCTTAACAGTTGCAGGAGTTACCTGTAAAAGCAGTCACTGTATGACTCCTCCTTAATCTAAAATATCCACTTTCACCTAT
>VZTM01039857.1:0-11321 GCA_013400555.1 Jacana jacana
TGGCTTACACCAAGATCATAAGGTTATTCAAGGATTTCACTCATCACTGACAAAAAGCTTATCCGGGGAAATTCTCCTCTCTGGCTCTTTGCATCTCTACCAGTGTCTGAAAATGTCTTTTTCTCATTGCAGAGACTTTTTAGCTGTTTATGAAGTACCTGATCAAACACTAAAAAAGCACCGTTTTAGGCTGCGTTAACATGTTGCACTGCAAAGAGTGGCAATTCTTACACGAACAGTTGAGTCCTCAGTATGATGGAGATGGGAATCTGAGCAGGTAAGCAGAAATTCAGGGCAAGACAAAACCCTCTTACAGCCACCATAAGATGAGTCATAACCTCTTCTAAGACTTAGCTCCCTCTTATAAACATAAAATGATGAATTATGACTTTTACCAAAACTTACAGTTTAAAAGCTTGCTTTCCTTCCTGTTCCTGAGCAAATTCTTCCCAAAATTTCCAAAAGGAAAGTGGTCAGATTTCTCAGCTGTATCCCCGTAGTCCAAATCCCATGACAATGCACTGAGAGTTTATCAGCAATTAGCCATTGAAAGACCTGTGATAACTAAATCAACTCTTACATTCCTGTCAGAAGCTTTAGTCTCAGTGAACCAGCATTACATTTAAATAAAAATCAAATTATAGGGAGTAGCCAGCCCAGTCTTCTTTCTCCAAAATATTACCATACTATGAAAGTAAATACAACTAAACACAAAACTACTAGGCTTCACTTCTTCATTTTCAAGCCAAAAATTACACTCAAAAAGGTTTTACCCATATTCTTCCTGAATTCTTACTACAAAGTGCTTTGCTGATGCAAGACAGGCTCTATAGCATCTCTGCTGGCCCAAAGTTGCTTCACATAGTGTGAATGTTTCAAACTTGAAGGCTACTTTTCACTAGAAAACATGGTAAAATAGGTCTAGCTGAATGGCAGAGTCTGGCTCTTAGACTTCTGGAAGATAATGAAGATACATGGTAAGTGCTGTTTCAGGCAAGTTGGCTTTATTTGAACTCACAGCGAGACTAACTCAGCACAAGCGTTCAAAGAAGTAGGATTCATAAGCATAAGACATTTAATTAACCTTTCATTCCAAAGGACTGATCCTCCACATCAGGGTTCATATAACTTGGTCCTATAGAAATTGGCACTGCTACCATCTGCTCTGCAGATGAACAGCAAACTTCACAGTCCTCACCTTTTGGGAGCAAAAAGTTCAGATACATATAGAAAAGTCATTTTCAAAAAGCTTTATGCTCTGGCTGTAGTCCAGGAAAATGGCCCTTTGTAATTAACTGTGTGTGAATCCATTAGAGAGGGACTGAAAATCACAAGTTACTGGGCTGTCAGTGACCAGAAAGGGCAGGAGAGTATTGACACATCTGCTAGTGTCTTGCCTAGAAAATACGACAAAATAGAATTTAGTCAGAAAGACAGGTCACCGCAGGGATTTTTGGAGACAACATTTAAATTCTTTTTGCAGATGAAAGCCTAAGATGACTACATTCAAGGTAACTAATTTTTGCTTTATTTTTCATAGCTTCTGAGCCCAACAGCTTCTACTGCCTCCAGATCAGAAATTCAGGACACTAAAAGTTACCAGAAGAAGTTTTGGGCCAAGTGCCGAATAACAGTTAAGTATTAAAAATTATTGCTGATGCAGGACAGAAAAAAGAGTCCTGCTGAAGAAATTACCACTAATAAACACTGCCAGCAAAAATGTAAAAGATTTCTGGAAAGTTGCCTAAAATACTTTTTACAATGGAATGAACATGAATGAAAAACCATTGGATGCATGCAGAGGGAGTGATCTTGCAGGGGGGGTGGAGGGTGGGAGGGGACGGACGCTGACAGAAAAGCAGCTAAAATCCCTAAAGGTCAGGTTTTAGTCATGTGGCCTTAACTGCTGAAGTACAATGCCCTTACACATAAACACACTAAAGTTTATACACTGCTGACAAGAGAAGGGTTTCTAGATCTAAGAAGAAGCTCAGCAAATGATACTGGACTAATGCAGACAGAGTTCTCCTGTTTGCTTCTCCACAATCACAACTACTGCAAATAACGTCACAAATAACGTCAGATTTCTAACTTGTTTTTGAAGTTCTCTTTTTATCCATTTTCCCAGAACTAGCCCAATCAAATGAAATAGATATAAAACCAAGTCCTGCAGAGCATATATTTCTAACGTTCATTTTGATGAGGGAGGCATCCCTCATTTCACTATTATTGTCTGAGCATTTTCGATTCAAGCATCACTTCTTACTTGCACTTATACAGACAAAAATGCTGTCGCATGGCCCAAAAATGATACTAAATTCAACTCCTTGACCAGAACTCTGATGGTTTTACTAGAGCTACCTTCTCAAAAAGTGTAGTTTGCTGATTTTCAATGTTTTCCTACCAGTTTCCTTGCCCACTCATGTCTGCTCTGATTTGGAAGTCTCCTAAGGAAACAACAAATAAGAAAAAGATACCAGCTTCCCAACTGCAAACCTTCACCCTTTATTACTTTTCCTGACACATGAAAACATTTTATTCTCTTGAAGGTGACAAACTATACAAGCCAGTCTAATTCTCAAAAGGTATTTTCAAAGACTTTCACTAAAACCAGAAATAAACAGAAAAACAGAGAAAAAGTGGCAGTTTTGTAAGAGGTCAGTTGACAGAAAATATCAATTCTGAAACCTTTCTAAGAGAAAGTATTCTGTACAGCAGTAACTGAATTCTAGAAAGAGGTGTCCATTCTCAGTAATTTTCTTTTTTTTTTGTACATTATCTGTTAGACTTTCATTCGCTCCCATGTTTGCCAAGGTTCTTTCTCCTCTCTATGCCCAGACCTATTTTTTAAACCCCTTGTCAGGGATTTAGTTCCTTTGATGTGCGTGGCTTGTTTTCAGTCCAGATAGCTCCACAGAAAGGCTTTTTCCCAAGCTGTTACACTTTATTTTCATAAAAGATAGTTTTTTGCTAGCCTACAAGTATATCTTGCCGCGCAGCGCCAAGATGGGCAGAGCTGGAACAGTACATGGACTGACAGAGGTAGCTGCTAACTTCAGAGCAGTTATTTTCACACTAAAATTCACTTACTGGCAAACAAACACCAGGAAGAAAGCCTAAGTATCTTTATTCCCCTTTCCTCAAATATCACTACCCATTTGGTAGAAGGGAGGTCCTTGGAAGTACTAATAGTCTCCCCCTTCAAACCGTCTACATCTTCATACAATATATAACCTCTTCAGCACCATGCATTTGAAAATTTTATCTATGTTTGAACAAATATGTATCTTCATAACTCTCTCTGTAAAGTTATCCCTTGATATGAGATTATTTCTGCTGACAGGTACCAAAACTCTGTTAAAGATTCTTCGGAAAACACCTCCTTTAAGACAAAGAAAGCATCTCATTGTTATGATGAAGACTAACATAAAGCAAAGTAGGAAAATGCCCCCAGATATTTCTCCTCCTTTGGGCTGTCCAGAACAATGACAACAAAATCAACATTAGAGTCATAACATTTATTAAAAAGGGGACGAAGGGATTCCTTTAAGTTATATAATCTATTCTTCTGCCCAAAAGCAGGCTTAGCTGTGCCTAGCAATGTCCTTCCAAGAAATGCTTATCTAATTTGTTCTTAAAGTTTGACAGTGATGGAGAATCCATAGACACTGCATTTCTATACTTCATTTTTTGGTCTTAAAAAAAATTCTCTCATCAAATCTGAAACTCCATTTTCATATTTTAAGCTAAAAACTCACTGTGACTTTGGAGAGTCTGTCATTTTAATCTTTAGGTTGAAAAAATTCCCTTCTCTTTCATTTATTCACTCCCCATCATAGGGATGAGGCCTTTGTCTTTTAGATCTCTGCACTCGCTCTGTGCCTTCCCTGATGGACAGAAGTTAAATGTGGGTAAGGTCTTCCGACTGAGAGACAGACAGCTAGGTATAATACAGGCTGCCTGGACACAGAAAAAGACCAACTCTTTTCCTATCCAAATCACAGGTCAAGTTCCAAATAAGTTCTTAGAGCTTCAAACATAAGCAGTGAGAAGAAGAACAGTAGTAGAAAGCATAAAAAAAAATAGGATTTTTAAAAAAGAGGTTACTTTCTTAAACAACCAAGAGCAAACGAGTGTCTTCTGCTTGTCTCCTTTCTTATCAAGGAAGAAGGCACGATCACTGGCAGCGGTTTGACTGGCTGACTCTGCCCTTCCTGGCAGGGCATTTCCTTTAACTGTACTCAGTGCCTATTGACAGCAAAAAAAGTCGCTAGCAGCCACCCGAGCCAGACGGGGGGTTTGAAGTCCTATTTCAAATTTTATTTGATGTTTGCTATTTGCCTGCTGAACATGCATAGTTAACCAAAACTTAGCTTGTAAATTCTTAATAATTTTCTTGAGAACTGTTATGAACTGTAGTCAGTTACTTTCTCCCCTTTTCATTCTTAAGCTGTCTGTGATTTCCTTTATCAATTGAAATGCTCGATCCTATCCCTTAGCAAACAAATCTGCATCCACGAATCTTATTTGGAGTAGTTATCATAAATGCTTAATGTTCAAAATATGTATGAGGCATTAATAAACTAAGTAATGCAGTGTCATTTTTAAAGATTTCTGATTAGGAGTTTCATATAAATAACCAATACTGCTTAAAGTGAGAGCATTCTCCTGGCTGCAAATTACATTTCAATTGCAAATGCATTTCTGTGGACTTATGGCTTAGCATTTAAAACTAATGAATATACATTAAGCAAGTTTCTTATCTTGCACATTACATAAAAGTTAACAGAAAAAATAGAACAGTAGACAAGTGTTAAAAATATGAGAAATTATTTCTGATTTTGTTTCTCTTTCAAATTCAGTTCCCAGATATTATTCAGGAACACAAAAAAAGTTAAACTCCAACAGTTTATTTCTTAACGGTAGCTTAGAGGGCTATGATGGCTCACTCACAGGTATGACCATGCCCTGAATCTCCTTGCAGGAACTGCAATTACAAGTCGGAGCAAAGTTCTGGGCATCCTCTGTAAATGTAAAGTAACAGGGAAACAGGGAGTATTGCGGCAAACTCCCAGTTGCTAATACCTGCTCAGCCCGTCTCCAGTACGACTCACCTCAGCCACCGGTAACTGTTCCTGAGGGAGGTAAAAGTAATTCTAAAGAATAATTATTTTGCCACTGGAAAATGCCAAGTGTCAGACAATTTCCAAGGGAGAATGCTGTTCAATCACGGAAGTTGAGTTGGGACTTAAGTTTCCAGTAGCAAAGAGTAAATATTTCCAGCAAGTAGCAACTAACGTTTAAATGCCGTCTGGTGCACATTCACTTTAGGTTTTGGTTATGAAAAACAGCATACCAACATAATTGGGAAATCAAATCAAACTGAGTCTCCAATCACCCTGTCACAATATAAATTCGTATCCCACTACATTGGAGTAAGATTGACTAAGAGACTTTCCTGCTAAGAATCTCCTGGTTTAATGTTAACAGTACCAACAGCATTAACGTGGTGATGAGTTTACCAGTGCAGAACAGCATTAGAGTAGTAGTATTAAAAGCCATGTCATTATTTGAATAAATGTCTCTTCACATCCTTCACCTTTCGCTCCTTCTTAGTACAATGGCCTTGTTTCCTCTTTTCCACTCCTCGCTTCAATACCTTCAGCCCAATGGCAAAGATGAATTTGTTCAGTCTTCTCTAATCTCTGAATTTTTCTTAATGCCCCAAAATGGGAAATAATACCTCTGGACTCTACAGAAACTAGTAATACAAATGGACTTCAGAAGCTTCCTACCCTGGGTATTTGCAAAGTTTCTTTTACATTGGGAGGACCTATATGAAAATATTAAAGAGAACATCCGCCCTTTCTATAAACCAGACTTGATTATATGCAATGCAATAAAATAAAACATTTATAATATATAACATGAGCACTGGAATAACCCCAAGTAGATTATATCATTCTTATTACATTTGGCTAAAACACTAAGAAAAAAAACATAAAAAATGGAAAACAAAGAGGAGATTCCTTTCCTGGAAAGGTTCTAATTATTGTACTAGTATAACTTTGCCAGGTAAGAATAATTTATTTTTTTTTTTAATTGAGATAGTAACAACAGCATAATCCCCAGTCCCAGAAAGAACTACACTATTAGTGTTGTAAGCATGGGCAGTGCCATAGAGTGCGCCCTCAAAACGCTTGCTGATGACAACAAGCTTGGTGGTGTGGTCAATTCGCTGGAGGGAAGGGATGCCATCCAGAAGGACCTGGACTGGCTTGAGAGGTGGGCTAGTGCAAATCACATCAAGTTCAACCAAGCCAAGTGCAGGATCCTGCACCTGGGATGTGGCACTCCCAAGCACAAATAGAGGTGGCGTGGAGAATAGCTGGAGAGCAGCTCTGAGGAGGACTTGGGAGTGATGGTGGATGAGAAGCTCAACATGAGCCATCAGTGCACACTGGCAGCCCAGAAAGCCGACCCCATCCTGGGCTGCATCAAAAGAAGCATGACTAGCAAGTCATGGGAGGTGATTCTACCCCTCTACTGTGCTCTGGTGAGACCCCACCTGGCACACTGTGTCCAGCTCTGGAGTCCTCAACATAGAAAGGATATGGACCTGTTGGAACAGTCAAGCAGAGGGCCACGAAGATGATCAAAGGGCTGGAGCACCTCTCCTGTGAAGACCAGCTGAGGTGGCTGGACTTGTTCAGCCTGCAGAAGAGAAGGCTAGGGGAGACCTTATAGCAACCTTCCAATATGTGAAGGGAGCTACGAGAGAGCTGGAGAGGGACTCTGTCAAAGTGTAGTGACAGGACAAGGGGTAATGGTTTTAAATTGAAAGAGGGAAATTTAGATTAGCTACCAGAAAGAAATTCTTTCCTGTGAGGGTGGTGAGGCACTGGAACAGGTTGCCCAGAGAAGCTGTGGATGCCCCATCCCTGGAGGGGTTCAAGGCCAGGCTGGATGGGACTTTGAGCAACCTAGTCTGGTGGGTCTGTCTGCTCAGGACAGAAAGGTTGGAACTCAATAATCTTAAAAGGTCCCTTCCAACTCTAACCATTCTATGATTCTATGATTATAACATGCTGTATGATTTATTCCCCTTCTTCCTCCTGTTATTTATAACTTCTGGCTTTTACACTTTTGCAGTAGTGGTGCAACACCGCCCCCCACTAAAACGATCGACTTCTAGGTGTTTTCTTGCCTATTGGTGCTCATGGATCTCATTTCTACCCTACCTTGCAGAAGCAGCATGACATAGAATCATAAAATTACTTATTTCTCCCACCTATATAGTTTATGTTACTAACAGACTCCAATCCCTCTATCACAGTACTTTCTTTAGGATGTGGTTTGGCTGGTTTATTATTTTTTTTCCTGTCAGAAAGCTACATCTTTCAGCTGTGGAGCAGCCCCATAGTATTCTTACGGCATGTCACTGTATTCTACTTACTCTCCCTCACTTGCTCTGCTTTTTCCTTATACTCTGATGAACCAGCTCAAATTTTGAAAACGAAGAAGAAATTGTTTTTTATGTACTTCAGAATACTTTTCAGTGCTGTGCTATGAAAACACTCAACTTTGTCTGCCTCTGCTACTGATACCACTATGAAAAGAATATAGCCAATCTATTCGTTCACCACCAAAAATTTATCCAGACACAAAGTCGGTAATTTTCTAAATCTCATTGTACATTGGAGGGTCCTGGTAAAGCAACAGCACCATAAACCTTACAAAATCATAAAATTAACAGTCAAGAAATATTTCATAACAACATTAAACTTCTTTGGCATGTCTGGTTATTACTATCTTCATAAACACGTTTACTGGAACTGTTTTACAGTTAAATAATTTCATGCTGATATTAAAGGACTATTAAACTGCCCTAAATAATGTCTGCAGGATCCAAATCACAATAAACCTTTAGTTACAAGATATGGAATGAAAAACTTTTGATAAAAAAATATGTGTCTATAACTTGTTGCGATATTTCTCTTGGATGAGATCAAACCATAATACTGTTTTAATGTACTGCCCTCATTTAATAAAATTTAGGATAGAAAAAATCATGGATTAGGGTTTCCTATATGTAAGTAGATTTTGTTCAAACCTACTTAATATTCTACACTCACTTCACAATGACTCACCTGGACATGTTCCTGAGTGATTTAATCTAGGTGTTCCTGCTCCGGCAGGGGGATTGGACTAGATCTTTCAAGGTCCCCTCCAATCCCTGATATTCTGTGATTCTGTGATTCTTTGTGTGTCTGTTTGCTTCTGAGCAGCCTTGTAACAACATAGCCCACGTGACCCAATAAGTTACTACCTCATTGCTCAAAAACCCATCTTTTTCCTGTCTCCATTGGGACAATAATATTTAGAAAGTAGTTGCTGCATTTTATTTTTATTATTGTAGACTATAAAACATTTTACTTCCCCGGTACCATTGCTTCTAGCTGATCATTTCTACCTGTGTCTCTGCTTTGCTGAATGTTGGGAAGAGTATTTGCTGAATAACGGGACAAAGAACAGTTCTTTCAAAGTACATATATAATTATTGCTGCTTTAAGAGCTCATAGAGGTTGACCTCTACTTGTAGCAGTAGTCTCCTACTTTCTCTTTTTTTTTCCCTCAGCTTATTACTGAGCTGCAGCTTTTACCCATATGACAAATGATGGTTTTCTTCTTAGCTGAAGTTCAGTCTGTTCCATAACCAGACCAGCAACTCAGAGTGTAATTGGGAGTAGAAGCAAATTCTTCATATTAAGCACCAGGAATAGACAAACAACTCTTTCTGTCACAGACATACTGTGTTTGGAAAACAGTAAAATTCAAATGCTAGAATTCTTCTGCACTTTATGAATCACAACCCTTAAATATAGCATTTTGTTGAATCCCCATGGTGCCATTCCTTCGTAAAACAAGTAAGAAAATATTCAAGAAAATCTACGTGGCTAAGGAGAGATGTATCCTACGTTGAGCAGGAGCCACTGTTTATTTTTAATGAAAACTCTTTGCTAAAACTGACATGTAGCTCCAATTGCCCCAATTTTCATTATACTCTGTAAATTTCCATAGTTTGGACTTTAGCAGACTGCAGAAGTTTACAGAGCTTTGCAGTCTTGTGAATAAGTATGTCAGAAAGACACATATGTAGTATTGCACAATTCTTACCTTAGTAGACTATTTATTAACATGAGGGTGTTTCTGGGCTGCTGTGTAATGGTGTCCTGAGACATTCATTCTGAGGATGTATGATTTGTTTAGTTTTATGATGATTACTCAGCATTATTCATTTAATGAAACCTTTGATCTAAGTAGCTAGCTAAATATTTGTAGTCCTGGCTTTTTTTGCTAAATGAAATGTTTCTATCTCCAGTGTTTAAAAATGCAGTATTGAGTTCAACAGCATTTCTTACTTGTTTTTCTTTAGATGTTGCATAACAGAAAACAGCTTGTTTGCCATCCCAGTGCCATACCTGAGGGCCTGTTAGAGACTTTGTGATTGCTAGTCCTACCAGAATAACACAGGGTGTGCTATTGTTTCCCTTATTTTATTAATAAATAAAAGAAGTATATAAGAATTTAAAGGAGGCCCATAACTTTTTCTGTATGAACTTATTGGCCAAAGCCAATACAATAATCCAGACTATTTCTGAGCCATGAGGAGCAGTGCTGCCAGAACACAGCCTCAGCTGGTGAGAAAGCAACTCCCTGAGAGAAGCAATGCAGAGTATCCCATGCCTCCTTAGCAGCTTTCTGAGATTCTGTAACAAAGCCATTGTTATTATGAAGAGATAATATCTGGACACACTAGATGAATTTTATGGGGTTACAAAATATTCCATGATTTAATTATATGCAAATTAGTTGCAACTCAGATATCAGTGATGCCTATTCTGGATGCTCATTGCTTACAGAAACAGCCACTTGCAAATCCTTTCAGAAGGACTATGATATGCAAATTCACTTTCAGATGCATCAGTCACAGATAATTAAATTGATGTTGTTTCTAACTAAACTATTTGGGGCAATCAACCTAGAGACTGTGGTTATCTAAGAGAAAACCTGGTTACCAACACCTTCAAACATCCAGCCGATGCATCTTTGCACTTCTATTCTTCATGTGGTCTGAAAGAAAAGTACCATCTTAATCTGTATTTGGACTTACGAGGAAGGAGATTCTGGAATCAACACTTGATACTGATCTAGTAATAGTTTCAGACCTCTGTTAATTACATTAGAATAACCTAAGAGGTAATGGGTGTTACAATCTGTGAGAACATCTGTACACCACATTTATAATCTATCAGAGCAACCTAGATAAGCACAATAAATTTCAAATTAGAGTGAAAGTAGTACGAAGTTTACTGACCTTCACAGTCATAAATCCTGTTTGGTCGGGATCATACCTATTTCTGTAATACATCTGTCACATGGAAAGCATACCATGCAGTTTGGGGCAATTTATATCCCAGCCCATTACTACCATAAGTAATGTTTAGAATTTTACTCTAGACAAATATAAGATAACTTATTTTTAAAATAAAATACAGTTGAAAATACAGTTGTTCTTCATAAAACAGTAAGGGTCTGTCTATGTAACTATATGTACTCCACTTACAATAAACTCCCAAACAAAACTGTCATCAACACCAGGTAACACAGTTTTTCTTCCTCAGCTGCCTTAGTGGTGCATCTTTGTTTTATTTTTGACATTGTAAGCTTTAAGGCTTTTTTTTTTTTTAAATCTTCTGTGAGTAAATACTATCTTCAGTTACTTAACTAGTATCTTACTCACTAAAACGACTTAAAAGATGGCATTTATGTTATATTTCCTAGTTTATCTTATACATCCATCATTCTTATTTCTGTGATGGTACAGATGGAATGGAGTTGGTCTAAATCTATTCCTCATGTAGTGCCCACAAGCCATCACAAATGGGAAAGTAACCTTTCTGTCAGACTCATCTGTGTTACAAGCAGATTAAATTCAAACATTTCACATTCAAATAATAATAAAAAAAAACTCTAAAAAAAATTCCCACGTGAGAAGTAAAATGGAATAATTTAATTTGAAGAATTGAGTAGCTCTGCCTGGAGATACTTCATACTAGCACACAAAAAAACTACTTAAAAACTTATTGTATCTTTCCTTCTTTAAAAGTCTTTTGCTAACTCTGGGGGGAAGTGCTATAGTCAGTGCATTTTGATTTGATTGCAGAGCAAAGTTCTCATTTTCTCAGTCATGGGACTGAACTTCCTCACTATAAACATCTCTTTGGTGCTTACAGTTGCTTGACTGCTTAAAAGAATAT
>VZTM01039859.1:54746-69878 GCA_013400555.1 Jacana jacana
TATCTATATCATCAATGAAGATATTAAAAAGGAAAGGCCCCAGCACTGAGCCCTGAGGAACCACTTGTGTTCGGCCACCAGCTGGATTGAACTCCATTGAGCACCACCCTTTGGGATTGTCCTTCCAGCCAGTGCTGGATCCAGCAGATCCTACGCTCGTCCAGGCCATGAGCAGCCAGTTTTTCCATGAGAATGTGGTAGGGGACAGTGTCAAAAATCTCAATCTCAAAGTACCTTAGAAATCTCCTTTAAAACCCTGGCTCAGGACTTTGCTGGCAGGAACCTGAACTATTCTATTAACTTCCTTCACTTCTATTAACTTCCCTCAACAGTATCCAGCCGGCTTGGTGAGTCTCTCTGCTCCTTCCTGCCACTGATGTGAAATGGAAATGCCTCCCTTCTCCCTTGCAGGGTGGAGGGTGCAGGGCAAGCTGGCTTTCTTTAAGCTGAAGTCTCACTGGGAGATGCTTTTATTAGCTGGTACTCGCCTAATGTAATAATTTTAGACTGCCTTATCGTTGCTGAAGTGATGAAGCCAACTAGTGTGTGCCTGGTTTGTGTCATGCTTGGGTAGGCAAGGCTTGTCTGGCTGTATAAAAAAAAAAGGAATAAGAGTGCAGTGCTTTGTCCACACCAGACTTGGGACAGAGTGGACTCACCAAATAGATAGCTGTGGGTGTGGAAGATAAAAATGTTTATTGTTCCTGGAGCAGTAGTGCTTAAATAAAAACACCCAGAACCAGCTGAGGCCAGGATGATTGGAAAATCTGTGAGGCTTATCATAGAATAGTTAAGAGTTGGGAGGCACCTTCAAGATCATCCAGTTCCAGTCTCCTGGCCTGGGCAGGGACACCTCCCACCAGACCAAGTTGCTCAAAGCCCCCTCCAACTTGGCCTTCAACCACTCAACTTGGCCACTTTAACCAACACAGTGCAGTATTTTTTAATGTTTTTTTTTTTTCACAGAATCATAGAATGGTTAGAGGTGGAAGGGACATTAAGGATCATCCTGTTCCAGTCTCCTGCCCTGGGCAGGGACACCTCCCACCACACCAGGTTGCTCCCTCCAAGCCCCCTCCAGCCTGGTCTTGAAGCCCTCCAGGGATGGGGCAGCCACAGCTTCTCTGGGCAACCTGGGCCAGGGTCTCACCACCCTCACAGCAATGAATTTCTTTCTAGTATCTAATCTAATTCTCCCCTCTTTCAGTTTCAAACTGTTACCCCTTTTCCTATTGTTCCACTCCCTGATCAAGAGTCCCTTTCCAGCTCTCCTGGAGCTCCTTTGAGGTACTGGAAGGCTGCTACAAGGTCTCCCTGGAGCCTTCTCTTCTCCAGGCTAAATAACCCCAGCTCTCTCTGCTTGTCCTCACAGCAGAGGTGCCCCATCCCTTTGATCACCTTTGTGCCCCTCTGCTGGACCCATTCCAACACATCCATGTCTTTCCTGTGCTGAGGACTCCAGAGATGGACACAGGACTCCAGGTGGGGCCTCACCACAGCAGAGCAGAGGGGTAGAATCCCCTCCCTGGCCCTGCTGGCCTCCCTTCTGTTGATGCAGCTCAGGATGGGGTTGGCTTTCTGGGCTGCCAGTGCGCACTGCTGGCTCCTGTTGAACTTCTCATCCACCATCACTCCCAAGTCCTTTTCCTCAGGGCTGCTCTCCAGCCATTTACTCCCCCCCAAACCTGTATTTGTGGCTGGGATTGTCCCATCCCAGGTGCAGGACCCTGCATTTGGCTTGGTTGAACATGGTCCTGTATGATCTTGAATTAATAAAGCCAGTTTCTGGTTGCACACAGGTAATTTCTGTACCTGAAAGACCAGACCTGTTCATTTTCACACTGTTTCAGGAGTACTCGAAGTATATGTGTGTTTACCCATCCTTCAAAGACTGCAGAGTCACCAACTTGCTGGCTACTAAAAGACACTCCTCCTTAGCCAGCCTATGCACTAATTGAAGCTTTAATTGACTCTGAGCTTCCTGACTCTCTGAGCAATATAATTGTACCTTTTAAAAGGAGTAGGATGAAACTGTCCCTTAAAAGTAGCTTTTGCCATTTAACAAATCCATAATGGCAGCAGCAAAACGTTTGCTCCCAGATAAGGCCACTTGTGGAGTACTGGTAATTAGTTTGACCTGGCCAGATGCCTCCTGATAAGGCACAGCAGGGAGCTGTCGTCTGATACGCTGAAGAATTTAATTCTCTTTAAATTGTGACCCAGCACGTCTGTGGGGATTAATCAAAAGTTACCAGTTGTATTGGATCCAAGTGCATAAAAACATAGTGTGACCAGCAGGAGTAGGGAGGGGATTGGCCTCCTGTGCTTAGCACTGGTGAGGCCACCCCTGGAGTCTGGTGTCCAGTTCTGGGCACCTCAACCCCAGAGNTATAATTCTAAGTCTAGTGGTGCACCACAGGCTTGTTTAGTCCAGACCTTTGTTGAGTACTAAAAGAAGGAAAAGAAATCCCTGTTCTGGTTGTGCTGACACGTGTTTCTGCAGGGATTTTATTCCTCTTTCAATTCCTCTGCCGCCTTCCTAATTCCTCCTCCCGGGGACGTTGCGCAACCTCAGCCCTCCCTGTTTTCACATCACTGTAACCCTCAGATGACATCCTTCCCCCTTCTCTGTCAAAATCAGCCCTCCTTTTCCTTAAGCTCAAAGTACCCCCATCTCATGGTAGATGATAGAGTTGCTGGAAGGAACCTTCCAGATCATCAAGTCCAACCATTGACCCAACACAGACAAGAACCGTCGCTAAACCGTATCGCTGAGCAAATCCTTCCTGTCCCTTCATCCCTTCCCAGGAGGCCACAGGAGAAGCAGAGCTGCTTATTTGCTGTCAGTTGGACCACGCTGCATCTAAAGGATTTCTATTCTCTGGTGGGGTCTTGCAGCTGGAATCTCAAACTCCTGGTGGGAGCTGGTTTGTTTTATGGCTACCCTAATGCTGCATCTGGCTCCTGAGCCTCAGAGGCAGCCAGGAAGGGCTTTAAAAAGCATTAAATGACTAGTGGCATGTACAAATGTCACCTCAATTGTTAATTGTAAGGGTCCTGTTGCATGTACCCTTAAGGAGGAATTGGGACTTTTCAAGCAGAAGGACCTGGGTGGGTGGATGGCTTGTTCTTGCCAGGTTGGTGGCCAGCAGAGCTGGGAGGAGAGAGGATGGGGGAGTCATGGAGGTCCACGTGGGCAAAGCACAGAGCTCTCTGCGCTCCCTATGGACAGGGGATGGGAAGGATGCTTTGCTTTCTGGTTTCAGGGTAAGTTATGCTGAGTTCTGGAGGCGGATTCTTGCTAAAAAGGGTTTCAAAGTCTGTGATGAAAGGAGTTAGAGATGTGCAAGACGAGAGATGAAACAGAAATGAGAAGAGCAGGGGAAGGAGAGCTCAGGGCTGAGTAACCAGTCAGGTTTTCTGCTGGATAGAAATGAACTGGGATCCTATCCATTGGTTCTATCTAAAGAGAGGAGCTGACTGGAAGACAAAGCCTGACTCCTCCCGTGTGCTGTAGGCATCTGAGATACCTAAGCCCTACTAAAGCACCTCAGAGGAGAGGAGAAAGCAAGATTTGACTCACACCTGAAGAACCTGTGTCTGTCTGTGTCTCTCAATTAGAGAGTTAATTGACAAGTTTAGGAGAAATCTGGGCCACAATCTGGGTTGGTTGTTAAATGCTCATTAATAGCAACGAAGTAATTTAAGTTTAATTAGAGTTAGGTGTGGTGTTTGGTCTAGTTTTTAATTCCTTGCTTGAGGAACATCCTGCATCCACCCTAAGGCCCTGCCGATGGGACACGTCACAGATCACGTCTCGCCACGCGTGCCCGAGGAGGTGGGCTGGCAACCGGGTAACGATGGCAAACGAGGGGGTCAGAATTAAGGCTGGATTTGCCATTCCCAAAGGCTGGTTGTTTTGCAGCACAGAATAGAATTTCATTTATCTGCTCCTGATTGGGTTTTTTTTTTTGTTTTTCAGCTGCCCTGAGTTCTGGCAGACCAGCTGCCTTCAGTCCACCCTTGGCTGGTTTAGGGAGGACTCCTCATGGTGAAAGCAGCATTTGTTTGTAGTCCCAGCGAGGCTTCTGTTGGCCCTGTCTCCAGGCGGTAAATTTATGTTCTTTACCACCAAACAACGAAACACATGGCTTTTGAGTGGAACTTTGTTTAATTGCAGGGGCTAAACAAACAAATAAAGGAGGAGAGAAAGGGATCCTGCTGAATGTCAGGGCTGCTTTCCTCCACGTCTTATAATGGGCAGGAGAGAAACTCAGATCTATCTGATGCTGAGAAATATTAAATGATGGCATGTTCTTTTAATGCTTGGAAAGATTTTGAAGGAAATCATCAGATTGTAACTTGTAAGATCAGCCTGCCATGGGGGAAGTTGATTATGTGTAAATGTGATTACAGAAAGGTCTTCTAAAATATTCAGGCTATATTTAAGATAATGAAGTTTTGTTCCTTAATCTGATTTTTGGCTTCCACCTGGAAGAAATTAAAAATCCAATCCATGCCTCGTTTCATTCCTTAAAAACATCTCTGACCTGCTTTACTCTCCTTGGATGGGAACACGGAGTTGGGCCAGGGGATGATGGAGCTCCTGCCACAGGGGTTCCCTGCCGTAGTGACCCCACATCTCCACCTTCTTCCACTGACTGTTTAGATCCCTATTGCTAAAGGGATCTATTTTTTTTCCCCTCTCCCTATATCAGGATTCTGCATCCAAGCTGTGTCTGTCTGTCTGTCCTGATATCTTCATGTGTCATCATAGAGACCGTGGTTCTGTGTAAAGTCTTGCTGTGAGTGCTCTTATCCCAGTGTGTTGGTGAAATCATGATGGAGATGAGTCTGGTACACATTTCCAGGGTGGCACCGCGTTCCACAAAGATGTGATAAATAGTAATACCTGCTCCAGAGACCTTGCAATTCAGAGTTGAAGGAAATGGGTTTGAGGGTGGTTATCAGTGCAGGGAAGCTCTGCAGAGGGACAATGTTAATGGCATGGGCTTCAACAAGGCCAAGTGCCAGGTCCTGCCCTTGGGCCACACCAACCCCATGGCTGGCTACAGGCCTGGGGCAGTGTGGCTGGAGCTGCCTGGCAGAAAAGGACCTGGGGGTGCTGGGTGACAAGGGNTGGGTGGTCAGAGGCTGGACTGGGCTGCCCAGGGAGGTGGTGGAGTCCCCATCCCTGACTGCGTTTCAGAGTGGTTGAGATGTGGTGTTGAGGGATCTGGTGTAGGGGAGAACTTTGTAGAGTGGGGCTGATGGTTGGACTGGATGATCCCAAGGGTCTCTTTCAGCCTGAATGATTCCACGATTATCACTTGGTTGAGATGAATAACTTTGCTTTTGAGTGGTACTAACACATTTTTATTGGGGAAACATGCCCTTTATTGAAAAGGATATATTCTCCATGAAAATGATATATTCTCCCTGAAAATAACCTTTTTTTTTTTAAAAGGTTTTAAACTTTAAGGTCTTAACATTTTTTACAGAAACTTTTAAAGTCTAATCATGGAATTAGTTCAGTGAAATTTTGACCATTTTAATCCCATGTTTTGTGCTGATCTAGTTTGAATACGCTTCTAGACATCGTTTCTTTCCTCTCTGGTCCCCGGGCCTCAAGGTTGTGTGGTCAGAAAGCCCCTGGAGAAACTCAACTCAAATTGTTCTTGCCACCCTGGCCCGAGTCACTCTGTCCTCCCATGTATTTGCACTGGTGCCAGTTGCATGGGTCACCAGCAGGAGGTTAATATTTTGCCGATGGCAATTCTGCTCTGGGTTTATGGTGCAGCTCTAAGACAATACCTACTGAATACGGGTTTATACTGGTGTCCCCATATGCTCCCTTGTTAAAACCTTCCTTTATTTTTCCTTCCTCCCAGCTGCCAGGAAGCAATTTTAAGTTATTATCGTGGTGTTAGAGCAAAGAGTCCTATCTAGCACTTCCCTATTTCTTTCACAGCAGTCAGCCTACAAATATGAGCATTCATTCTGCTGCCTCAGTATCTGAATGAGGTTTCTTTTCCTTTTTTGCAGGTGCAGAACAAATAAACCCAAACAAAAACCCCACCATGTTGTCCCGACTACGAGTAGCCGCCTCTCCCTGTGCGATGGCCCGGCGCGGGGCGCACACGAAAGAAAAAGGCAAGCCCCTGATGTTAAACCCTCGAACAAACAAGGTAGGTTATCCCAATATCTTATCTCCATCCAGTAATAGGCCAATGGACCTTGTTCCAGGGTTAAACCACCCCCAGGAGGTGGTGTAGTGCTGGGCCACAGCCAAAAAAATATAAGGGTACAGGGGATGGAGGAGGTGGTGATCATTTCAAGTTTATTACCTGGACACCTACAAGTACAAGGACTTCCAATAATCACCCTCTGCTTCTGTCAGCTCTTCCTCTTGGGCTGGCTGAATTGAAGGAAAGCTCCAGCAGATCAAGAGTCTTAGGATCATAGAATGGTTAGAGTTGGAAGGGACCTTAAGGATCATCCTGCTCCAGCCCCCTGCTGTGGGCAGGGACACTTCCCACCAGACCAGGTTGTTCAAAGCCTCATCCCAATCCGGTCTGGAACCTCTCCAGGGGTAGGGCATTTGGTGTCCCTTGGGCTGGCTGAATTGAAGGAAAGCTCTAGCAGATCAAGAGTCTTAGGATCATAGAATGGTTAGAGTTGGAAGGGACCTTAGGGATCATCCTGCTCCAGCCCCCTGCTGTGGGCAGGGACACTTCCCACCAGACCAGGTTGCTCAAAGCCTCATCTCAACACGGTCTTGAACCTCTCCAGGGGCAGAACATTTGGTGTCCCATGTCTTATTTCTACTTCAACTAGGTCTTACTTCAGAGCTTGCAAAAGTGACTGCTGAATTCACTCTTGCTTGGGACAGAAAGTGTCAGCCTCTCTGTCCCAGTCCTGGCTTTTTCTTGCCAGGCTCTGAGTTGGGACCGAGCCATATCAGTACGAAACATCCTTGTGCAAAGGGTCGGACAGAGAGCATCTAAAAATAAGCCTTGGATGGAGCTCACTGGGAGGCAGAGACAGTATGTTAATTCCCTGAGTCAGGAAAAACTTGTTAGAACAATTAGCATTGCTTTTCTTCACAAACATATTTATATTTCTTTATTTTGGGGTTTTATTTTTGGTCAGAATTGGAAGCTGACCAGAGGGCTCAAAATATCTGGGGGAAGATATCGAACCCGTAGCTACAGGGACGTGTCTTATGGCAAAGGTGACTCCTGAGTGTCCCCAAAGGAGAGGAAAAACCCAAAACACAGACCCACAGTCCCGTTTCTCACCATTCCTTGTAGAGTACAGTGTAGTGTGAGATGCCTTCGTACTGCAGATCACAAATATATATATATTTAAATATATGTAGAAGTCAGAGAGTGTCTGACTGCAAAACTGAAAGGGGGATGGCCGTGTTGGGGAAGGAAAAAAAGAAGAGATTGGGGTGATTTGTCCAGATCAGATTATCTCGAGCCTTTTCTGAGCTATAAACACTTTGCCATGCCAGTGGAAATTATTTCAAGCCCTGTAAGCTCTTCCAAGTGCCGATTATGCAACCGTGTTCCTAAACAATAGGTCATTTCTTATTGTTTTTCTAATGGTAATATCTTTCTTTTTAAACTTGGAATTTTCTGCTGGACTGGGCACAATGCAGTATTTTTAAATGGGTTTTTATTTTTCACAGAATCATAGAATGGTTAGGGGTGGAAGGGACATTAAGGATCATCCTGTTCCAGTCTCCTGCCCTGGGCAGGGACACCTCCCACCACACCAGGTTGCTCCCTCCAAGCCCCCTCCAGCCTGGTCTTGAAGCCCTCCAGGGATGGGGCAGCCACAGCTTCTCTGGGCAACCTGGGCCAGGGTCTCACCACCCTCACAGCAATGAATTTCTTTCTAGTATCTAATCTAATTCTCCCCTCTTTCAGTTTCAAACTGTTACCCCTTTTCCTATTGTTCCACTCCCTGATCAAGAGTCCCTTTCCAGCTCTCCTGGAGCTCCCTTCAGGTACTGGAAGGCTGCTACAAGGTCTCCCTGGAGCCTTCTCTTCTCCAGGTTAAACAACCCCAGCTCTCTCAGCCTGTCTTCACAGCAGAGGTGCTCCAGCCCTCAGAGCATCTCTGTGGCCCCTCTGCTCGACCCATTCCAACAGGTCCATGTCCTTTCTATGTTGAGGACTCCAGAGCTGGACACTACTCCTGGAGCAGAGCAGAGGTAGAATCCCCTCCCTGGCCCTGGTGGCCACCCTTCTTTTGCTGCAGCCCAGGATGGGGTTGGCTTTCTGGGCTGCCAGTGCGCACTGCTGGCTCCTGTTGAGCTTCTCATCCACCATCACCCCCAAGTCCTTCTCCTCAGGGCTGCTCTCCAGCCATTCTCCCCCCAACCTGGATTTGTGCCTGGGATTGCCACCTCCCAGGTGCAGGACCCTGCCCTTGGCTTGGTTGAACTTCATGACCTTGTATGGTCTTCAATGATCTTGAATTAATACAACCAGTTTCTTGTTTCTCACCTTGTTTGTTTGGCTCTGCTGGATCCATCTGATGTTTTGGATGGCAGTTGTTTGGATGGATCTAGAAGAAGTCAAGTGATAGTGCTTGATCCTGGATGCCATATCTGTCATGAAATGCTTTTTGGAAGTTCAGCAGAAAAAGAAATGATTGACTAAACACGCTGAGTACTTTACCCTTTGTGCTTTTCTTGCCCGCAGTGTCTCATATTCACATATATATCATATACAGGCAAAGATAAAGGGCTTTATCTCCTTCAGATCATAGTTTTATGACTCGTGTTTTAGATGCTTACACTTAGTTTTTACAGTCCCTATCAACTCTGTATATCAGAATATTTGGTTTCTGATATACCTGGGCCCTAAAATAAGAACTGGGAGATCCTTGAGCACGGCTAAGAGAAAACCAGCCCTTCCCCTGGGGCAAATTAGCCATCTCTTGTTCTTGGATTAGTTTTTTCTCTTACTGTTTGTGCTTTCTCCCCCATTTCTTTCCCATCCTTACCTGGCCCTTTGCAAGTGGGGGCTACCTCTATGTGAGCCAGTTGGGGTTTTCTTTTTGAGTTTCCAAGCGTACGTTGCCAGGGTGGCTCAGAAAAATGTCATGAGCTGGGTCAGTAACGCCCTCACTGCTGCAGCCAAACAATAGGACACTAAGTGAGGTGGGAATCTTGATCTGCTTGAGGGCAGGGATGCTCTGCAGGACTTGGATAGACTGGATGGATGGGCCAATGTTAATGGCATGGCCTTCAACAAGGCCAAGTGCCAGGTCCTGCCCTTAGGCCACACCAACCCCATGGCTGGCTCCAGGCTTGGGGCAGTGTGGCTGGAGCTGCCTGGCAGAAAAGGCCCTGGGGGTGCTGGGTGACAAGGGGCTGAGCATGAGCCAGCAGTGTGCCCAGGTGGCCAAGAAGGCCAAGGGCATCCTGGCTTGTATAAGAACTAGTGTGACCAGCAGAAGTAGGGAAGTGATTGTCCCCCTGTGCTCAGCACTGGTGAGGCCACCCCTTGAGTCTGGTGTCCAGTTCTGGGCACCTCAACCCAAGAGAGATCTGGAGGGGCTGGAGTGAGTGCAGAGGAGGGACACGGAGCTGGGGAAGGGCCTGGAGAATAAGGCTTATGAGGAACCATTGAGGGAGCTGGGAGTGTTGAGTTGGAGGAAGAGGAGGCTGAGGGGAGACCTCATCCCTCTCTACAACTGCTTGAAAGGGCATTGTAGAGAGGTTGGTGCTGGTCTCTTCTCAAGGGCAATTAGTGATAGAAGGAGAGGGAATGGCTTCAAGCTGCAGCAGGGTAGGGTTAGGCTGGCCATGAGGTAAGAATTCTTCCCCAGATGGGTGGTCAGAGCCTGGGCTGGGCTGCCCAGGGAGGTGGTGGAGTCCCCATCCCTGACTGTGTTTGAGAGTAGATTAGATGTGGTGTTGAGGAATCTGGTGTAGGGGAGAACTTGTAGAGTGGGGCTGATGGTTGGACTGGATGATCCCAAGGGTCTCTTCCAACCTGAATGGTTCTAGGATTCTAATTGCAGAGCATACCGTAACTGTGTCGCTGGCACCCGTGTGTATTTACGATCTTCTTCCATGATGACGGATTTCTGCTCTCTGGCCAGGATTCAAATTACACTTAATTGTCTTCAGGACCTTTTATTCTGCTGGAGAACCCCTTGTTGTGCCAAAGCAGCATTTGAAGCTCGTCGGGCGCTTCCAACGCTCTTTGGATCATCTCGTTTCTTTAGTACTGGCAATTAAATTGTTATTTATATTGTGGAAAATGCTTTGGATTCTCACTCTGAGGCCAGGATTCCTTCTCCCAGCGCAGAGCACATGATGCATGAGTAGACAGGTGATCCCTGACCTTGGCAATGTCCATTCTGCCACGCCGAAGGGCACCAGCATGCCTTTATCTTCCTGGGAAATATGGGACCTGAGAAGGTTATTTGCATGTTTGCTTTCTGTTTACTTGCAGCAAATCCATTTGTCTGAATAATTTGGGACACTTGCTGTGCTTTAGTTGGTGATTTTTCCACCTCGTGGTATCAACTCTTCTTGTCACTCTGTACGTGTGGGACTGTATTTCACAGAATCCCAGAATCTCAGGGATTGGGAAGGGACCTTGAAAGCTCCTCCAGTCCAAGCCCCCTGCTGGAGCAGGAACACCCAGAGCAGGTCACACAGGAACGCCTCCAGGCGGGGTTGGAATGTCTCCAGAGAAGGAGACTCCACACCCTCCCTGGGCAGCCCCTTCCAGTGGTCCCTCACCCTCACCCTGAAGAAGTTTTTCCTCCTATTGAAGTGGAACCTCCTCTATTCCAGTTGCACCCAGTGCCCCTTTCAAGGTCCCTTCCAATCCCTGAGATTCTGGGATTCTGTGAAACTGATATTTCCTTGTGCTCCCCCACACTCAGCTCAGAAGTCCCACCACAAGCTTTGTGTCCTGCCCTACTGGTTTGGAGACGGAGGGGTCATTGGATAGAGGTTGCACGAGTGTGTTTCTGCAGCTTTTATCAACTTCCTTGATATCTGTGTGCTATCAAAGGGAATAAAACGTGGAAAGATGGAACTATTTAATCTGTAACCAGCTTTTACCATCTGAAAAGGCTCTGTAAGTGCCAAAGGTGATAGATATTATTGCACCTCATTTAACTGACATCAGCTATTCTGCTCAGGACTCGTGAGCTGCCGGGATGGTGGGTGGAGAAAGGAAGGAAGCTGTCTTGGTTTTTCATTTTGGGGGTGTTTTTTTGGTAGGATTAACACCATTATGTGAGAACAGAAGTAACTTCACCTGCTCAGATGAAAGACAGCAGTTTAATGGAATGCCTGGGAGGTGTTCAGTGACGCTACCTGGTTTAGCTGGACCATTGCAGGCCCATGTTTTGCAATATTCAGCTTCACCATAATTGTTGGTGCCTGGAAAATACCACCAAACCCAGGAGGCTGGATGACTTGCTGTGTGTATCCATTTCTGGGTTTTTTTTCCCCATTTTGTACAGGAGAAGGCTTGTAGTTGAAGCCACATCGTAAGGAAAAGGAGAGCTACTGTGGGTTTGCTCAGCCTGGTTCAGCAGCCAAAGGGGTTTACAAGTACAAGTACTGGTGGCATCTTTTGCCACTCAACAAGGGCACATTGCTTGAGCCAGCAATGGGCCCTTGTGGCCAAGAAGGCCAATGGCATCCTGGGGGCTATCCCAGGAAAAGTGGGACCAGCAGGTGGAGGGAGGTCATCCTCCCCCTCTGCTCTGCTCTGCTCTGCCCTGGGGAGGCCCCAGCTGGAGCACTGGGTTCAGTTCTGGGCTCTCCAGGTTAAGAAGGACAGGGATCTGCTGTAGAAGGTACAGCAGAGGGACCACAAAGGTGATGAAGGGGCCTGGAGCATCTCTGAGATGAGGGACTTGGGCTTTTTGAGTCTGGAGAAGAGAAGGCTGAGGGGGGATCTTATCAACACCTAGAAATACTTCAAGGGTGGGTGTCAGGAGGATAGGCCCAGGCTTTTTCCAGTGGTGCCCAGGGACAGGACAAGGGGAAAAGGGCACAAACTTGAACATAAGAAACTCTATCTCATCCTGTGGAGGAACTTCTTCGCTGTGAGGGTGCCAGATCCTTGGCAGAAGCTGCCCGGAGGTGGTGGAGTCTCCTTCTCTGGAGACATTCCAACCCTGCTTGGACATGTTCCTGTGGGACCTTTTGTGGGTGGACCTGCTTTGGCAGTGGGTTGTACTGGATGATCTCCAGAGGTCCCTTCCAACCCTGTATCATTCTGTGACTCTATGATATTTGCCTGCAGGGGAGATGTAGGTTTTCAAACGCTCAATAACCTGGGGAAGGTCTGGGTGGTTTTATGGGTCAGCAGGGAGCTGTGCTATGGCAGCCATACCTTCTTGTATGTGTATGGTGCTGGTTTTGCAAGAATAGAGGTAGGAAATGAAGTTGAAAAAATGAAAGAGGAAAGAAATTGAAGGAGATTTCCATATTCTGTATTATTCTCATGGACATAAAGAACCTTTGAATCTCTGGGTGAGGTAGCAAATACACCTTTGATTCAGGTGCAGGTACTTGTGTTCATTTCTCGTGGAGACACGTTGTGCAATAGTGAACTTTGTGATTTAAGCAAAAAGGAAGCAGAGGGAAGAGAAGGAACCCACAATCCAAGAGGAGGAACCCACAATCCAAGAGAAGGAATCCACAATCCAAAGCAATAGTGAACTTTGTGATTAAGCAAAAAGGAAGCAGAGGGAAGAGAAGGAACCCACAATCCAGTCTCAAACGTCTTTCTTTTAAAAATGTTTAAGCCCCCGCTAAGGTGCTGAATATGTTACAAGAACGATAAGAGGTTCCATCAAAACCACTCCTGGTTTTGATGGCACCATATCCCCTGATGATCCCATGATGGAAAATATCCCCTCCTGTATGTGATCTTGCAAGACTTTGCAGGTGGGGAAAAAATTAGCATCACTAATACTTAGCATAGAATGGTTTGAGTTGGAAGGGACCTCAAAGGACATCCAGTTCCACCCCCCCTGCCCTGGGCAGGGACACCTCCCACCAGACCAGGTTGCTCCAAGCTCCCTCCAACCTGGCCTTGAACCCCTCCAGGGATGGGGCAGCCACAGCTTCTCTGGGCAACCTGGGTCTCACCACCCTCACAGCAAAGAAGTTCTTTCTGGTGTCTAATCTGAATCTCTCCTCTTCCAATTTAAAGCTGTTACCCCTTGTCCTGTCACTCCACTGCCTGACAAAGGGTAGAACCCAGTTGTTGGGTCCCAGTGCCAGCGTTGGTGGATTAAAGGCGTGGTGATTCCATGTGAGCTTGTTTTGACTAAAAAAGCCTGTCAACACTTCAGTATTTGTCTCCATGTGTAATAATTAATTGATTTTGTGGTCTTTGAAGTGTGCTGGGTTTTCTCCTGGATTCAATCCCTGCTTTCTTCTGCGCTTCCAAAGGACACCTGGGTTTTTCTGAGCTGTAAAGAGGATTAAGGAAACTAATCTAAGTAAAGGTTGGTGGGTAATACTTAGGGAAAGGACACCTGGTGTTGGGGGTCAAAGGAAACCAAAAGGTGATTCCTTTGATTTAAGTGATTCCTTTGATTTAAACCCAAATCATTACAGTATTTAGGCACTTAATCCCAGCGGAAACCAGTGGGAATTTGGCTGATTAAGTAGATGCTGGGATCTGAGGTGCCAAAGAGAATGGTGATCCCAGTGCTGCAAACTGCTGAGTGCCTCCTGGTTGGCTGGGAAGGGATCACTGGTTCTGTCAAACCCTGCTGGGATTTATAAAGTGAGGGAAAGGACTGGGAAAGGGGAGAGACTCTTGATGAGGGAGGGGAGCCATAGGACCAGGGGGAAGGTTTTGACACTGAAAGAGGGGAGATGGAGATGAGATCTTGGGAAGAACTTTGCTGTGAGGGTGGTGGGAGCCTGGCCCAGGTTGCCCAGAGAAGCTGTGGCTGCCCCATCCCTGGAGGGGTTCAAGGCCAGGTTGGAGGGGGCTTGGAGGGAGCAACCTGGTTTGGTGGGAGGTGCCCCTGTCCAGGGTGGGGGGTTGGAACTGGATGATCTTCAAGGTCCCTTCCAACCCAAACCATTCTATGGTTTGATTTGATTCTGTCAAATCAGTTTTTCCAAAAAATGACCACGTGGCTCAAGTGCTTCTTACACCCAGCAGAAGACCAGCTGTGAGGGTAAAAAGTTCAGGAATAAGCCATCATCTGAACTTTATTTTGAGGCAACATTGCAAAAAGACTTGAGAATATCAATGATTTGAGGAAAAAAAAAGGGGTTTGCAAATGACTCATAACAGAAAAGTCAAGTTCAGTTCAGTATTTGATGTCAAATCTATTAAATGGAAGGTTGTCTGGGAGCATCTGTTTATTTTAGGGTTAAATAACAGGTTTTTTTTTGCAAACACTGAAGTTCTTAACTCTTTTTAACTCTCCAAATACTTTTTTAGGTTCCAAGATGGTGTAGAATTAGTCCAGAAAAGTAGATGGTCTGCTTAAATCCATGCAGTCAAACCAACAGGTATTAAATGTCATTTCAGTAAGCCAAGAGAAAAAAAGATGTAAAAAGGCATGAATATTATTAATATTAAATATGTAAAAAGAGGAATTATTTTAATTATGGGCTTTTTTTTTCCCCTAAGGAGTAATATCACCAGCCATGGAATGAGCAGCCAGGGGATCAGGCCTAGTCAGCATGGGTTTATGAAAGGCAGGTCCTGCCTGACCAACCTGATCTCCTTCTATGATAAGATGACCCCATTGTTGGATGGGGGGAAGACAGTGGATATAATATATCTGGATCTTAGCAAAGCATTTGACACTGTCCCCCACCACATTCTGATGGAAAAACTGGCTGCTCATGGCCTGGATGAGCGTAGGATCTGCTGGATCCAGCACTGGCTGGAAGGACGATCCCAAAGGGTGGTGCTCAATGGAGTTCAATCCAGCTGGCGGCCGGTCACAAGTGGTTCCTCAGGGCTCAGTGCTGGGGCCTTTCCTTTTTAATATCTTCATTGATGATGTCGATAGGGACATAGAAAACACTATTAGTAAGTTCGCAGATGACACTAAGTTGGGTGGGAGTGTTGATCTGCTTGAGGACAGGGAAGCTCT